>CM022297.1:439244846-439327383 GCA_011799875.1 Thinopyrum elongatum
AATGCCGGTTCGGTGGCTTCCTTCGTTGCTTAAGAGGCGGAGAAGGAGGAGGGAGAGAGGAGTGATACGATGACGCCGGAGCAAGCCAGGAGCGGCGGCTGCTGTATTACGTGTGTTGATGAGGCGGAGAAGGGAGGCGGGCGGCTTGGAAGCGCCGGTGCAGGCGGGAGAAGAAGGGATGGCAGAGTGCCGCCACGCGCCGGAGAGCTGGAGAAGGAGGCGGAGTGCCGCCATCGCGCCACGGAGCAGACGGGAGAAGGAGGCGGAGTGCCCTGATACTCGCCCAGGAGGAGGAGGCGGATGTGCCCTGACTTGCCAGGAGGGGGAGAGGAGCGCGGGGCGTCAGTTTGGAAGGTTGAGAGCTCCTTCCGCATTAGACATGGAGGCCTTAAGAGTATGACCCAGCTGAGTCTCCCCTTTCACCGGTTAGGGTGGTACAAGCTCGAGGTCCTCAAAATCCCTCCGTTATTTCAGCGGACCATCACAACAGCATAGCCCGTCTAGGATAAGAAGGCACGTGAAAAGTTGCGCCGGGTGAGGAGGTGCCAGCACACCGACAGACGCCTGACGTGAGGTCTAGCTGCCAGTGCGCCATTTAAGGTGGCAATCTGAGCCTCCGTGATAGCATCCACGGGGTAGCTGGGAGCGCTTGTGAAGTGAGGGCTTGAAGGAGCGCGGTGGAAGACACTGGCTGCTTCTCGCTGAGATTGCGGGGGTGGTTAGGTAGCTTCTGGGGTAATAGCTTCGGACCAGGGTCGCAGGCCTCCCTGAATAGTGCTGTTCCTCTAGCGCTCGTACCCTGCATTCAAGCTTCTGCAGTTCGGTTGCTCCACTTTCTCCTCTCTCCCGGGTATGTAACTGCTGCGCTGGGAAACCCTTCCTTTCACGCAACGGAGCCTGCCGTGCCTCGTGTTCGTCCTGGGGGCTCAGGATTACCGAGGGCCTGTGTGGTGTGAGCTCGTCGTTCTCTCTGTCGGGAACGAACGTCCCTTGCTGCGCTGCGGCGATTATATTCGGAAGCTGCTTTGAAGGGATTTCAAGTGCTCCTTCGGTCCAACGGCACTTCCCGTTTCAGCTACGTCCAAGGTACTCCCCAACCCCGAAGAACCAAGTCCTTGAACGGTCTGGCCAGTTTCATGTCTCTGGTCTCGACCCCTTATCAAAGCAGGTCCTTCTCAGCCTTTGTCCCCAACGGACGGGCTTTGAGGTAGCCCACCTGACCCCGGTGCGATGGTGAACTACTTTTTTGCAGGCATTGTTCTGGTTGTCGCTGACATTCTTCTTACTCTTCTCCGATGTATTATGGGCCACCCAATGCGCGGCCAGTGTGATCCCTCTTAATCTTATCAAATCGGCCGGTTGAATTCTAGAGTTCTGCCCTTTGTCGACAAACGTTGATTTCCAACTCATTCTTCCCACTCCGAATAGATCTGCCATCCGCATTCAAGAAGCATGAGCCTTGACCCATGGCCTCTATAATGGGCTTATCCGGATCCTCCTCTGGCGGTAGGGTGGGCTTTTTTGAAATTTCCTTCAGAGCGGTCCAAAGAACCTCTCATCTTCTTCGTTTCTTGCTTTACACAAAGACCACTTGAGGTATTCGCTCTCGGCTTATTCCATTGGTGGATGCTGATCGGGATCATGCCTAACAAGAACCCCGAACTGAGCAGGAAAATGCTTCCTTGGGTCGGTCTGGATTCACCATTGTTGGCCATCGCCCTTGATTGCTGTGATCTGAATCTTTCATTCCTGTGCCCGCAAACCTTTTCTTCGGGTCTCCTCCCGTCTTCGTTTGACGAATCCGCTGTTGGCCTCACCGTATCACGGCGGGCTAAAAATCTAAGCATGAGAACCCGAGAGTATCTGTGTACATACCAGAACCAAATAATGCACTCATTAGTAGTCCGCACAGGCTTAATTTAGAGGATACCTCGCCGGACTTTGGCAACATCTTCTTCTCCGTTCGTCACCGGAGCAAGTCATCAGGTCTCATTCTTCCACTGGCATTCCGTCACCGTAGCCATAATAATAATCATGTAAGTCCAACCTCATTGTTCGACACCGAAAGCCTGCTTCACACTCTCCTTCCAGACCATCGGTGTCGTTGAGAGAAACGACCCAAGACATTCACCTCCGCCGAGGATTATGTCCCCAACAACTGTTCTTTGCCTTCGATGTCTCGGGTGCTCCATAGTTTCTGCAATATACAACATGGCAATTAATATCAAAACATGAAGATGGATATATTAGGCAAAACGTTAGACCTAGCTAGGCTCGACGCTGTCTAAGGTTTGGTGGTGGCCTCGACAACGCTCTAGGGGTTTGGGGGGTGGCCTAGCAACGGTTCTAGGGTTTGGGAGTGGCCTCGACAACGCTTCTAGGGTTGGGTCGGACCGCCTCTCTCATGAATGTCCGACGGGGTTCCGATCTGACAATGGCATTTAACCCAAAATGACGCCATCTGATGTGTAGAAAAGAAAATGGGCATATTGTTCTGATCTCATCTACCCTTCTATATGTCACGTTGTTAGTGTCAAGAATTCAAGAAAACCTTGACTCATTCATAGCCGAATGGACGGCTATAATGGTACGGAAGCTTCTTCAAGTTGTTGTTGGAACGGGAGTTGTTTTTTTTTTTTTTCCCGATAGGATAATTAGTTTTGGTACAAAGTTCAAGCAAGAGCCTTCTGAATATCGTTATTTTGGGGAAGGCCTTTGCTGACATTATACCAAAAAAGGCGAATTCTTCTATCAGGAACTCCATTCCAAAACAACTTTGAGAGCTTCGTGCTCTAGCCTGTTACTTCTGGCAAATGATGAAGCCCATGGAAATTTTTTTTTTTTTCTCAATACTTGATCGACAACGTTGGAACATATAGAGAATATATTATATCGATGAGATCAGAAAAAAAATTGGATCAACTGTGCACAGCACATCCATACAGGGGGATTCTTGAATAAATCTATGTCAAAGTCAAACTGACATATGATCAAATATTGTTGCCTAGTCAAAAATTTCAAAACTTGACATATGATCAAATATGCATATGCAAAATTCAACACTTTGGACATATGATCAACTTTGATATTGTTCAAATGTTGCATATGTTCAAAATTCAAACACTTTGACATCTGATCAAACTTTGATATATGATCAATGTTGCATATGTCAAAATGCAAACTTTGACAATGATCAAAATTGATATTTATGATCAAATGTTGCATATGTCCCAAAAATTCCAACGTGACATATGATCAAACTTTGATATATGATCAAATGTTGACATATGTCAAAATTAAACTTTGACATAATGATCAAACTTAGTAACTTTCGAGAGAGGGGGTTGGTGGACTCGAGAGTTTGGTTTCAGGCGGAGAGGGGGTTGATCGACGATCCCCCCTAATGTCAAAGTTATCTGGGATACGTTTTCAGAGAAAACTTCTATTAACATCATTTTAAATTAGTAACGATGAAGCCCCGATTGCCAACGTGATGATAGAGCCGATGCAACATTTTCCATTTAACAAAAAAACTACCTGAAAAAAAAGAATTGCTTCGCGCGGGTGCTCGGTGCGGCATGTGGACTCGGTGGAAAAAACTTTATGATGGAAAATGAGCGGTGGTGCTGGGCGGGCGGTTTTCTTTTCCTTCTTCATTTTTTCCTTTGTTTTTTTCTTATATGTTTGTTTTCGTTTTCACTCTAGATTTTCATTAACATATGAAAAACAACGAAGTTTGTATACAAAAGTGCATATATACATATCATACATGAACATATACACGTGAATATATACATGAAACAATACATCTCATACATGAAAAAAAACATAAAATGAAATATACATGGAAAATTATACACGTATACAGCCCGCAAAAAAAAAAAAATAGAGCAACGCGGCGACGGGGAGCAGGGTAGGGAATTGGGGGGGCCTCATGTGGGGGGGGGCGCAGCGATGGGCTTGATCGGAGACCGAGGACGGCGGGCTCGGAGGGGGCGAGGGTGCTATTAAGGGCGGTTGGGCTCGAAGGCCGGCGACAGACGGAAGGGAGAGGAGAGGGCGAGGGAGATGAGGATCGACGGGAGAGGGACTTGCCTGAGGAGGAGAATGAGGAAGGAAGGATAGATGCAGGAGAGTGAGGAAGGAGAGAGGAAAGGGAGAGGGAGACCGGGCGCGTCGGCGAGGGCGGTCGGGAGGGCTCGGCGGCGTCGTGATGTTCGGCGCGAGGCGTTGGGGGGAAGAGGAAAACTGGGACTGGGGAAAAACGCTCAAGTGTGGGCATTATATAATGAGCTTTGGTCCCGGTTCGTGCGCACAACCGGACCAAGCCTACCTTTGGTCCGTTCGTCACCAACCGGGAACAAAGGTCTCTTTTCAGCAGCCCCAAAAGGGCGGGAACACAGAGACCTTTGGTCCCGGTTGGTAGCACCAACCGGGTGGACTAAGGGGGACATGGTCTGGTTGGTGCCACGAAACCGGGACCAAAGGTGAGCATTGGTACCGGTTCGCGGCACCAACCGGGACCAATGGGCTTTGCACAGCGGCGTGGGTGGTGGGGAGTTTAGCTCCCCCCTCGCTAGTTGAGAGCGGCCCCGCCACCGGTTATAAAGCTCGACTGCCATCCCATTGAACTCTCCTGAACTGCAGAGGCCTATGGGCCCTCATATGACATGCTATGCATGGGGCCTGTGGGCCTTCTGCGGGCCTGAATCCTGGTCTAATTAGCGGGGGGGTCTAGTCGTTATTTCAGGCCGTGGTGGCCACAGTAGGTGCATTTTTTTTCTATTTTCTTTATCTGTTTTCTTTTTGTTTATTTTGTTTGCTTTTTGTTTTGCAGTAGTTCCTGTGATTCTTTTTGTGTTAAGTGTCACCAAAATTTTAGGGACCTTTATGTTTAGTTGCCATTAATTTTAAAAATTTGCAATAGTTAAATTGAATTTTTTAAATGTGGGGTGAATCACTAGTTTTGTGAATGAAACTTACTACTAAAAATAGCGTTTTGAGTGATTATTTCTTCCTGCTATTTAATATTATTGGTTTTTTTTATCATATATTAATTGGTAATTTTTAGGTTATTTTAAATGTTCTGTTTAATTCAAGAACAGATTTTATTATTTAGTTTTGCTATTTAAAGTTTCTAACAAAAAATTCTTTACGAAAATTTCATTTTGCCATTAAGGTTTTTGAAACAGAAACTACTTTGAGAATTTTATTTTGCATATAAATTTATATATTTTAGTTTTTTAAAAAATACTAGAGAGTTTATTAAAAGCTTTAGTGATTCCTTTTGCTAGTAGAGTTTTTATAAAAGCTTTTAGTTGTTATTTTTGCTATCGAAAATATTTAGTTTGTTTTGGGGGTTGATAGAACAGAAATTTTAATGATTATTTTAATTCATTCTTTTGGTTTTTTACCTAAATGACCCCTGAAATGAAAAAGAACTACAAAGAACTATGAAAAAGGTTGAAAGTTGGCATGGTATCATCAATTTCACCCCCATAGCATTGTGCTTAAAAATGTTTGAGAGGGTTACGGCAAAAAACTGGATGCACTTCGTGTACAAAACGGGCAATCCTTTCGAAGGTATCAGGGTGTCGAACGAAAACTCTTCCTGTTACAAGGGATTTCATTTTTTGGTGAACTTATTTAAACTCCAAACTTTTTGTGTGTTCAAAATGTACCATCAAAAGGCCACTCATCAATTTTCAAACCTTCTGACTTCATTTGTTATTTTTCATGAATTACTGATTTTTTTGAGTATTATTGACCCTGAAGTTGAAAAGCACTAAAATGAACTCTCAAAAGGTTGAAAGTTGGCATGGTATCATTCATTCATCCACATAGCATGTGCTAAAAGTTGAGGAGGGTACGACAAAAACTGGATGCACTTCGTGTACACAAAACGGACAATCTCTTTGCAAAGTATCAGGGTTCATACGGAAACTCGTCTGTTACAAAAGGGATTCATTTTTTTTAAAATTTATTTGAACTCCAGACTTTTTGGTTTCAAAATTGCACCATTCAAAAGGCCACATCATCAATTTTAACACTTCTGACTTCATTTGTTCTTTTTCATGAATTTACTAATTTTTTGAGCTATCCCCAGATGACCCTTGAAATTGAAAAGCACTTCAAAGAAACTCATGGAAGAGGTGAAATTGGCATGGTATCATCAGTTTCACCACATAGCATGTGCTAAAAAGTCTAGAGGGTTGTACGGCAAAAAACTGGACTGCACTCGGTACCCCAAACGGACAATCTATTCGAAGTAATATCAGGGTTTCGGAAAACTCGTCTGTTACAAAGGCAGTTCATTTCTTCACAATGAACTGCAGTGATATTCTAGATAAAGAGGCATCATCATAATAGTTGGGAGAGAAAGTCTTCACTTTTCTTCGTTGGTGTCCTTTGTTTATTGCGCCGTTAAACCCCCCCCAGTGGCTATTCTTCATCGCTTGAACAGGGGTGCTGGGTCAGCCTTGACTTTGAAGGGAGGAATTTCAGAAACTTTTCATATCTTCAGATATGTCTGTCTTGCCCTCCAATCCCACAGTGTCTCTTTTTCCGAAAGAACTATGTGCGCTTTGGCTCATAGTATGATGTATTCGCTTCCTTATCTTTTAGTTTCTCGGTTTTGGTAGACATGCCTTCACATAGAAAAACATGCGCCACATCATTGGCTAGGACGATGGTCGTCTGGGACCCAAGATTGTTAAGATCCACTGTTGTAATCCGTACTGTGGGTCTACCTATACCCCGACCTCCTGAATAGGACCCATTTGCACTAAAAACAAAGGGACCGTTAAATCAGGTCCGTCGTCAAGTTCCCATATGTCCACATGGTAACCATAATATGTGTCATTTCCCCTCTTGGTGCTGCATTCCAAAGAGGACACGCTGGTTTGGTTGGTGCTCTTGTTGATCTTGGGCGATCGGTAAAATGTATTCCCATTTATCTCGTATTTGAGTTTTGTTGTAAGTCAATACAGTCGAAGATGGATCCCCTGGACAACGAGTACAGTCATCGAAACAGTGTTGTCACTCTGAGACGTGTTTCCAACCAACTGCCGAAAGTCCTGATGTGTTCAACATGATCTCCGTCGTCACACTACTCTGGGGTGTTTGAGAGAGCCAGAATGTTATTGTGTTCATCGACATACGGGGTCAACAAGGAGAGTTTTGTAGGAAATGGTGTGTTTGTAGTGTGCGTGGAGACAAGAATGCCCGTCCCTGCATATTATTGAGTCCCCTCCTAGCGTGCCTTTTCCAGTCAGTCTCCCATCATAACGCGATTGAGGGAGACCAACTTCTTAAGGGTCAGGAATGAAATCAACACAAAACCCAATGACATCCTCTGGTGATGGCCCATGGAGATGCCTTCCTTTCTGGCCTGCGCGGGTTTACGGAACAGATTTTTTTGGACTCCCTGAACATCTCAAGGGGAACATATTGTGTAGAACTACGGGGCCCAGAACGACAAATCTCGTCGACTAGGATGTGAACTAGGGACGTCGTCATGATATTGAAGAGGATGGTGGGCACCAGCTCGAAAACTGACA
Organism: Thinopyrum elongatum; assembly: GCA_011799875.1. Classification (NCBI taxonomy): domain Eukaryota; kingdom Viridiplantae; phylum Streptophyta; class Magnoliopsida; order Poales; family Poaceae; genus Thinopyrum; species Thinopyrum elongatum. The sequence goes on from CM022297.1 coordinate 439,252,406, forward strand.
GGACATTGCGCCACATTCACTCCTTAGCTTGGATGATTTCTGGATCGAATCACCTTCTGAAAGATGAGATTGGCATTTGAGGAATGCACTAGCTTCAACAATGGCTAATCGAACGTTTTTCCGGTAGAAGCCCCCTCAATGCAACCGAAGCATTTGCATCATAACCACGTGGCAGTCATGAGACTTAGATTCTGAACTTTGTCTCTGCCAGATTTATTATTCCCTTATATTCGACGAGGAAGACAGGCGGGATTATCTGCATACTGAGCAGATTCAAAGAAGATTCCTTCTCTTCTTTGGTAAAAGAGCGTAGCTGGCAAGGACTTTCATACTGCTTTGGAGGCATTGCCGTCTTTTTAGTGCCAAAATTTGACAGGTCCTCCCGTGATCCGGTGTCTTTTGTCTTGACATACACCCCAAGAGCCTGCAGGTTCACCAAATGTTGCTTTGTCACGGGCATCACATCGATTGAAGAGCGGACCTCTAGGTCTTCCAGTAGGGTAGGTCCCAAATATAGAATTTCTTTCTTCCAATGGGAGCGCGTCCCTCAGGTTCATTCGAAACAGATAGTCCGGGCGGGACCCTCCAAAGATTACGGGTGATAAATCCTGACATAGCAATACGTGATCACCGGTACGGCATGGCGGGCTTCTTCCGGTGATCTGCCCTCACCTTTGAAATGCTTGCCTTTCTTTCGCCACATGATGGGTGGTCGGAAGAATCACGATTTGCCCCAGGTACACATTCTTCCTGCATTTTCCAGGTATATACTTTTGTGTCAGCTAACAGTGAGTGCATGCGGTGGGACCCTTTGTTTGTCTGTCCGAAAGGTTAGCTGAGAGAGGCCAATCATTGAATGGTTAAAACAGCAACGCCTGCATGGTGCAAATTTCCTCCTGTCTGTGCTCATCCCACACCACGTACACCGTTTCCATTCCACAGCTGTAAAAGTTCTTCAAACAATGGCCTTAGGATTACAACATCCAAGGTCGTTGCCGGGTTGGCTAGGGCTTGGATTGGAGTACTGGCCTATCATTAATGAACTCGCTTCATGCACAGCCAAGGAGGAAGGTTATAAATACATAGAGTCACGGGCCAGGTGCTGTGGATGCTGCATGTTGCTCCCCGAAAGGGATTAATTCCAATCGCGCTTAAACCCAAACCATACGTTCCTTGGGTCACTATGCACAAAATCAGCCCGGGGTACGTTCTATCGATTTTATCCACTGCGCCCCGGAAGCGGGTGCTTCTCAACTTCCCGTCTTTCTTAGGTCTTCTGTGCCATCGCATCAAACTTGGCATGCTCTTTGTTTCTGAACAGACGTTTCAACACCGTGGTATTATAGGAAGCAACCACATCACCTCGGCAGGAACCCCTCTTCCTGGCGGGCTCGCAGTAACATCAACCAGGTCATCTCGTCTGATCTATATTACAATGCAATGCACAGCATAAGGGCATGCGTTCAATCCTCGTACGCACCACGGTACAGGATTGAAGTCTAGGGGCATGCATGTATCTTATCACTCCAATAATAGAGGGCAATATGACCTTCTTTGTGCGGGACGTACTGTCGGGCAGTTCGTGATCCTTGGAAGGTCTTCTTCCAATATTTTCAGTAGCTTTTCTCAAATCCTTTGTCCGGACACATCATTCTTTGCCTTCCAAATGCAGCAATTCCAAGTACTCGGGTACCGAGATTTGTTGTTTCCATCTTCGCAAGTGGGTACAACCCTTTTGGATCCTCTAACATTGCGAAATCGAATTTTCAGCTTCTTCCTTTTCACTTTCGCACTGTCTCTTGCAATCAACCAATGACCCCGGCCCGAGAGAATAATCATCGGGCAAATCGTTGGTCTCTTGATCTCAGCTTCCCCACATTGCAGCATCACCGTATTATCAGGGGGCACATAGTTGTATCGTCCTCTTCTTCCGCTGTCTTCCATCATAACCCCTATCTTCTCCATGCTCTGGTCCAAAATCTTAGTGTGGCATGAAACCTTCTAAGCAGGTGGGTGTGATAGGTGGTGGAAGGATTTTCCGTCAAGAGTAAGACTTCGTATTACCACATATAGGGCATGGACCAACACATAAAACCATTTTGCTTGTTTGCCTCAGCCACTTCGAGAAAAATATATGCATCGCCTTTAATGTTGTACTCGGAGGTGCGTCTGTCACACCGTAACCATCCAATTGGCCGGTCATCTCGTGCATTATATATATTAAGTGTGGAAAAAACCTTGACAAAACATCATGAAAATAGATAAGTGACCATAATTAATAGAAGTTAATTCATCACATTAAAACAAAAGTACATACATAGAGTCTCATGAACAAACATTTATAGCTCTCAGAGCATCTTAATAACCAATACATGAAACTATGTAAAACATTTCAATGCAACCAACAAATCGATCATAATCTCAACCAAGGTAACAATTGATTCCAAACGGGCCATAATGATACCAAGCCGCGTGATGAATGACTATTTCTATACTTTTAAATCTTGAAGTGCATTGCATGCCAATCTTGATATGTGATCATCGACGGACATCCGCCAACATGGCACTCCAATATCATCTTCTCCTCCTTAATTTTTTTAATTTTTCCTTCAAGTAATTGTTTCTTATTTAACTAAATTTAACCTCTCGACAATAGGGCGGTTTGGAATTTCCGGTTCACATACACCCTAGATAAAAAATCTATGTCACGTTGGTAGGCATAATTGTCAATATAAACAATAAATTGAACCAAAGTTATAAAATATAATTAATATATCCACATCGATCATAGACAGGACGAGGGCATGACGGGGGGAATACCAAAACCAGCGCATATATAATAACAAACAATAATAAAGTAAAGAAAATTAGACAAGTATCTATCTAAATATAAAGTAAGGAATTTTTTTCTTTTAGAAAGAAGATAATGACAAGAGAGCTACACCACGGTTATGCCGGAGACGAGATCGGCGGCGTGGCGATCACGACGCGGTGGGTTTGGTTGGAAGACGGGGACGACGTGACGGCCGCTAAACCGAGACAAAATTGAGGAAAATGGAGAGTTTGGACAAGCAGCTTTCGAGGAGGAGAAAGGTTAAGTGTGGCTCGAGCATTCATCAAACACCTCATGTGCATAGGAGGTGAGCTAGAGCACCACCAACCCCTCCCAGCCGGCCGAAAAAAAACAGAGCAGTGGGAGTGCTCTGCTCGCGGGCGAGGGGTTATATATAGGCACAACATTGGTTCCGGTTCCCTTTGGGTCCTGGTTCCAGCACGAACCGGGGACCAAGGATGCGGGCAGGAGCGGGCCCATTGGTCCCGGTTCGTGTCTGGAACCGGGACCAAAGGGTTTTCAGCCAGACGAACCGGGGGGGGACCAAGCCCCCACAAGCCCCGGCCGGCACCCTGGGCGCATGAACCGGGGACGTATGGCCCCCATGTGTCCCGGTTCCTGATTTTGAAACGGACTAATGGGCTGGGCTGGCCTGGGACCAAAAGCCTGTTTTCTACTAGGTGCTATGGAGGTCAAGAACAATGGGAAGAAGGGGTCACATCCGTGATAGGTGTCGCTTGTGAGGAGAGAGAGGGGAGGGTGAGGTAGTGGTGGAGAGGAGGTTGCGCGAAGGGTTGGCTGCCTGGCGGCGGGCGGGAGGGATTGCCGTCGCCGGGATTGGTCATGGTGACAGGGGCGCTGGAGGTTAGGAAGGATCGTGGGATAATTATGATACCATGAAAACTGATTGGGTTCATTCCTTAAAACGTTCCAGAGTACAAATCAGGGTACATATATGGAGAACAGGCCCAACTGAACGAGAATCGTGGGAGGTGTGTGGGCACGGAGCGCAGACGGGGGCAGGCCAGGCGTTACAGAGCGCCTGTCTAACAATTTATAGCCGCATAGTACAGTACTATGACTACAGAAACTTTGAGCCCATCTATAACATTAATAAGTTGGCATTCTATTTAAAAATAAAATTTGAATAAAATTTACGGGAATATGTAATTTTTATGCACGACACAATTATAAAAATCTTCTGCAAAGATGACATGCACTATAGTAAGCATATCTTCAGTTCTGAAGTTGCACTTTACCCTACTCGACATTGCGACATATTTAAGTTTTGGTTGATTAGGATGTAGAGACCAGTTTACGTTAAGTAAAACAAAAAGAGTTCACAGTTCATAGATAAAAAACAACCTATTATTATTGCGACTACCAAGTCTTACACCGGAGGACACTTAGCGACACGCGGACCAGAGAAACTCAAACTCCTCCGCAAGTCCATGACCAAAGACCCAAACAACAATAGACAAAATGGCCAAAGTGGAAAAAGACAACTTGGAACGAAAGAAATAAAATACATACTACGAATCAACCCGGTGTGAGCTTTGCAACAGCAAAGAGAGCACAATACATTTCCAACCGCTAAGCATCAGGCATCAGGGTGACAATGTTGAGGAAATAGAACACCCAACCCCGACCGCAACCGAAGAGACCTAAGGGGGGTAACTCTAGGACTATCCCGCTATAAACGATTATCATCTCAAAAAAAAAAATATTCTCTTTGATGGAATAGCGATGGGGTTACCTAAGGGGTAGGCCCATGAAGGACCTAATATGGCGTAATCCATGGGACCATGGCATAACGTGCCTGGTATAGTCGTAACCTTGAGGGAAGAAATCCACTTGGATGAAACGAACACATAGATTCACTCGAACGACGTCGGTGACCCATTTCACTCGGACAACGCCTCGTCACTCGCTGGAAAGAAGCCGAAAACAGAGGAGCGAGGCATTTGAGGCTCATCATAGTTAATGAGGCATACGTATTGACATTACGATGTCAGTAACCTTTGGTAATAGACAAAAATGATGTCATGATCAAATCCTTGTAACATAGAAGGTAGAGGGGAATTGGGCACCACTCTATAAGCCGTCCCTTCCACTGGACAGGGGGTCGCACCTTGTAATCCCATCTATACGCGGAGAAAGAAAGGAGCTCGAGGAGCACGTGATAGAGGGCTTGTTATATTCTGAGAGGGGCAGAACCTGAAAAATCAATGTGTCACATTGTTCTAGCGAGTCCGTGTCTTCCCTAACATATCTCGGTGTCTTCCCTACCCATCCTGTACTCGACACAGCACCATAAATTTTTTTTTCCCGCCCCCCCCAAGACATAGCTGCACATAGCCACCTCTAGTAGATGAGTTTACTCAAAATATGAGCAATTAATTTCAAAAAGTGCCCCAAAACTCTCTTAGTTTGAGTGGGCCACAAGGTCCAAGAAAAAAGATGTCCTTCCTCGATGTGTGCCGACGCCTCTTTCCCGTCCGCCGCCTGGTGACCGGGAAAGGAAAATACAACTCCAACGCCCAACCACGGCCCCGCCCTCGCGATGGTGGTTTCCTGTCGTGGCTGCGGCCATCGCTGCTCGTCTGATGGTTGGTCTCACAGCCTTCCATCTTCTACCGCAAATCAACGAACGTAGCGGCGCGACGGAATTGCATAGGTTACTCCATCGCGTCGGCCGTAGCTGTGCAAGCAGATGGACAAGCCCAAGACAGCATACGGGGCAACACAGAAGGCGTGGGTGCGCTGCACTCATCCGGGGGCAGCACGTGCGACACTCGTTGTGGTGCCGCCAGACAGCTCTCCACGTACATCGTAGCTCCCCCTCCGGCAGGTGCCACCGACAACGCCACTGCTAAGCTAGTACAACGCGGGTTGTGTCTCTCTTGCCATCGGAACAATACTCCAACATCCAACATTACCGCCTTACGCCAATTAATTGTTCATTTCGCGCCTGCCGTCAACGTTGTTAATGAAGATGTGTGGGTTTAGAGCACTCCCCTATACAGACAATACACACCGGAATGTTGGTGCTTAAAAGATTGATTAGAAAATGAGTAAAGATTGAGGGCTTGATTCTTCTTTCGCAATAATGCACAACTGGGTGTTGCTTGTTGCACAAAAAACAGATCTTAGGCTTTTAGCTGATGGAGTTCTGTGTGATTGAGCTAGCTATCCTGCTGGGACAGAGAGTGTTCGATATTAAGCATCTGATAAGAGAATGGTTTTAATTTCAAAGTACGATGCTGATTTACGCGTTGAGCTTAGAATAATACAGGCCGTTGGAATCAGGAAAGGGTGGCATCTGTTTGAGTGCTAAAGTAATTCTTCTTCGGAGTAAATAATAGGGGTTCGTGTAGGTTCGGACCACTGACCTAACTCCTTAAAGTTTTCCAACATATGATAACGCCACACGGGTGCAGGAGCAAATAGGGTCCAAACGCCATTGCATTACTATTCATGTGTAATCCGTCAAAACGATGAATAACGCGAGAATCTTTTTTGGTTGCGGCTTAAAAAAGTTGTTTGTATCTTCTAATTAAAATAAGTTCCAATTAAAAAATAGCTTTTTCACCATTAAATCCGTCTCGACGAGAGATTTTCAAAACTAGATTCACATGTATAGTTTTCGATGGAAAATTTTTTTTTTAGCCAAAAGTTGCCATTGAGGTTTACACTGTAGTTTACATTAGTGTTTTTTTATTAAAATTGCCCATGTGGCAATTTTACGTTTATTAGATCACATCGCAATTTTTTAAGTATTTTGACCCATGCAATGCCAGTACTTGAACCATGAAATTATTTTTGATGAACCATGGCACATTTAAAGTGCCATGTATCATGTCAATTTAGATTTATATGGTTACAGACAGTCTAGTTCTTAATTCACCGTTTCTATAATCACATGTGTCAATATTAATTTAAGTAGCATACAAAGCCCCACCGGAGAGAAAAAAATAGTGAAACATATACATGGAAACTTCAGTTGAAACACAATGGCAACTTTTACCAAAAAAAACAAGTGTCGAAAACCATTAGTTGCATATATGAGGTCTGTTTCGGAGAGATCTCGTTGGATGAATCTGTAGTGGTGAAAAAGAAGGAATCTTCAATCGGATTTTTCTCAGTTTAAACGAGATAAAACATTTTAAAAACTCAAATCCAAAAAGAGTCACAGGCATGATGCTGGGTTGACGTGGACAATTTATGTGTTGATATGGCATTCTATGTGTGGGAGGGTGTTGATCTCCGAAAACACGTGTGTGGGCGTTATCAGGCCCCCTAAGCCCCCACATCTCATATTCGAAGTGTGACGAGGCAGCGTACTTGACAGGAGGGGGCTATAGTAAGGACAAAGAGGTGACCGGAAGATTATAAGGTGGGGGTGGTTATAGGGCTTTTGCAGAATTCCACATCCAGGCCATCAAAGAAGGGAAAAACCAGAGGAGCAGATTTATTCCTAGGAGGAAAGCAGACAACCAATTCCGCCAGAGTTAGAAACCGCTTAAAGAATCAAGCACTGAGAAGGAAAAAAAATCATGAGGCTTTACTTGCAACGGTTTGAATGATTATGCTGCTGAATTTGCGAAAGGATGGGAGCCCATCAACCATGTTATCTTACATTTAAGAAAGTGGTCCCAATATCTTCACATGCAGAATGTACCACGTCATCTTGCATGCACATCATCAGAGAACAGAAGGTCTAAGTATGCATGTGCTCCACGTTCTCCACCTCTTGGCTCTCCCTCCTAGAACGCAGCCGCCATCCCTGTTCCCCTTCAGTTTCAGTCCCACGCTGCGTGCCATCCACGTTGTCTCAACCTCTTGGCTCCTACACTCCTAGAAACGCAGCCACATGGCCTGTTCCCTCAGTTTCAGTCCTTTTATTCCAAACAATCGCGTCCGTGCTCCGTCTGCTTGCTTCGCTGTGTCAAAATCTGACACCAGTGAGACGCACCTTGCCGCGCTCGCCAGTCCATGCCAAATCGGGTGCCGCCCGTGCCTCCTCCGCAGGACGGCGACGGCCGGTTGCCGATACTGCACTCCTTGGCGGAGAGGAAGGGGCTCAGCCAACGCTAGATGTGTGGCACGCACGCGTTGGGAACGGTCGTGGGGGAAGATGCGTCCGCCGCAGCCGACCCTGAGCCTCAGAGGGCGCAACCTGTTGGGACAGGGAGGACATTCTTCAGGCTGTCTCCTCACCTTCTTCTCTGATTCCTACCTTCTCTTTTATTTTTTTGGTGTGACTGCGTGTTGTTTCTATTTATTTCCTCATATTTTATTTGATCACACCCTCCTGTTGGTCAGTTTCATAAACGTCCATTTTTCATGTTCCCTTGATTGAAGTCAACACGTATGACATAGTACTGGGGTCGCTTGAACACATCCTCATTTAATATTAGATTGTATTGGAGATTTCCAGAATACTTAATGTGTATACACTGAAGGTATGACCATTGAATGAATAATATGTACAGCAGTGATATGTTATGTACAATTTCTCAACTCCTCCAAGCTCAGTAGCGTGTGGGATCTTTGAGCTACCAAAGGAGTATTTTTTAGAGTTCAAAAGAAAGGAGAAAGTTGATGGATGTATGTCTTACGTTGGTAGATGGGAGGTTGGTAATTGTATTTTAGCATGCAATTTTTTGTTACGTATTCTTAGCCAGGCATTTGTGGTTCGATTAACCAAATTAAAACCTGTTCGTTTCAAGGATGTTTGCAGTTACTACTTGGCATTTCATCAAGTTAATAAAGCTATGCTCTGACAAACTATGTAGTCCATTTTATCTACATGCATAATCATTTGTGGGTGTGTTATCCCTTCTGATTATTGTGTTCATCTCAATGGTCTTGTGTGTCAGAGCTAACAAAATCATCTGTTGGGTGGGGACACCAAGCACAATCCTTCCCGTGACTGCCTGCGGTTTGCTCCTCAGCATTACAATCAATGGTTGCTGCACTGATCCAAAAACAGTGTTTGCTCTCTGACGACTTCCGATATTCTAAAAAAAACAAATTGTGGGACACTCAGCTACACATGAAGTGCACTACCCTTTTTTGCGGGTTTGCATTACTAAATTTAGTACTTGTGCTCTCCACATTTTATTGAAGAAACAAATGTTGATAAAGGTTGAGAGATTGTTGAGATGCGTCACAAAATGCTATTCTGCCTAAAGGAATTTGATCTAAAGGAGGTAAGGACGTTCTCTGTTTTGTAGTATTTAGAATATTTGTCGACTAGCTGTCAAGTTAATTCATCTATCTCAATTCCATCAAATAAGATATGCAGTTGTTTCAAACATATTTTGCAATGGCATCTTTTTTTGTATGATAGTAACTTCAGATAGCCCCTGTCGCAGCAGTGTTATGTTTATATAAGAAACAAGAAGACACAAGTAGCCAAAGAAGTTTTGGTTTCAGGTGCCATTCAATTTCCTTCAAAATATTACTGATAACATCATTTTTCTGTTACTATGGCAATCCATCTGATATTTTTTTGAAGTATTTAGCATCTAAATTGGAGATGGTTGAACAAAATTACATACTAACGTATTTTTTGGTCATTTGAGGGGCACTGAAGTGCGTTGCATAGTGCTGGACTGACTATGCAAAATGTGAGAATGCCGAGACTGTTATGTATGAAACCTTAGCCTATCCTGAAGTATGAGATGAAAAGATTAATTTTATTACTCACTGTGTTAGACGTTTTGAAAATTATTCTGAATGCTTTGAACACACCATTTTCTGGGATTATTCTTGGGGTTCAAAAAGTAACCAGTCTCACCTATTTGTGTTTACCAACATATGACAGTGGTGTTTGAAACACACATTTGATAAACTGATCATTAATGCATTACTTAAAACTGGTTTTCTATCACATTAATAAAATATCCCAGTATTTTATCTGCCAAATTATATTGCTACTAAGTTCCCGCAGCAAGCGCGGGGTATTCTTCTTAGTTCATCTAATCAACGCTAGAACTGACTAAGAGACTGTAGATTTACACCCTAGGAAAAATCGCACGACGTTCTATATGGACCCGTACCCAGGTGTGTGTGTGCAATTATGGGGTCTTCTAGATTACACTTTTCATGTAATAGAAATATTTAAATTATGGGGGTTAAGACATACTCTTCGGAAAGAAGAGATTTGCCATGCATCAGGCAATATTCTTTTCTGTTACAGTACTACCAGAAAAAACAAGGCGATTGCCGATCGGCTCCCCGTCGCATAGATAGGTGATCCCGACGTGCCACCCAAGCGTCAGGCGTAGATTAAGCCGCGGCAATATCAAATCTATGCCGACGGGGGCGTAGGCATAGGTCGGTGGCGGCAGTCGCAAAGAAATAGCCTACGGCGGCGTCGGCATAGAGCGGGCCGTCGCGCATACCAGTGGGCCGGCTACCCCGGGCGCGACGGGGTTGACGGACGTGACGACCTACGCCGACGCTTAAGGGTGGCCGTCGGCATTAGCATGCGCACGTCAACGATCAGCGTCGTCTGCCAACATTCATCGATCAAGCCGGCTGCCGGTCCGGGGGGTGGCATATATATATGCGACGGCCTTGCCGTCGCATAGGCCTAGACCATGGACCTTGCCACGTCATCGACTCGCAACCTACGCCCATAATCGATCCTGGTGACTACCGTTTCCGTGGCCGTATCTATGCCGACGGGCATTGCCGTCAGGCATAGATTTCTACTAATATTTAATATTTTTATTTTCTCTTTCATTCCTTTTATTTTTTTTCAAAATCTAATTTGCTTAACTTAAATGTGGCCTTGCTTCTACGTGGTAGGAGAGGGTAGACGGGACGGGGATCCGGGGGTAGCAATGTCGTGCAGTGTTGTGTTGCGGTGGACCCTCTACGCTTGTGAGAAGCTGTTGTGGCAGGGCAGGCACCCGGATGCAGGCTCGGGGTGTGCCCCCCTCACGGGCGTCGCTGCCGCCAGTGTCCGAGGAGGGGGGAAACGGCCACGTCGGCGACACGGAGGAATCTGTGGGTGGGTTGGGCCGGGACGGTGTGGTGGGAGGTGTAAGCTATGGGCTGGGCTATGAAAACCACGTGAAAAGGTCCAATGGTCAAACCCGTCCTGCGAAAGTCAAGGGCTAGCCGGCGGTCGTTGTGTCGGGTAGACGGGAGGGACCTGGGGGTTGGGGGGTAGCAATGACGCCAGGTGTTGCGGTGGGGTCTCTAGACTGTGGAAGGTAGGGAAGGGTGGGCAGGCGCAGGCACCCGACACGTGGCTCCGGGGGTGTACCCCCTCACGGGCGTGGCTGTCGCCGTTCCCAGAGGGGGGGGAAACACGGCCACGTCGGGCCGACACGGAGGGAATTCTGGGGTGGGTTGGGCCGGGACGGTGTGGGAGGGTGTAGATATGGATGGGCTATACAACCACGTGAAAAGGTTCCAACGGTCAAACCCCGTCCATGCGAAAGTCAAAGGGCTAGATCCGGGCGGTCGTTTTGGTCAGGGTTTAGAGGGACGGAGCGGGGGGGTACCTGGGAGGTAGCAATGCCGCAGGTTGTTGCGGTGGGTACATACGTTGTGGAAGCGTCGGTGGCAGGCGCAGGCACACAACACCTGGCTCCGGGGTGTACCCCCCTCACGGGCGTGGCGTCGCCGTTGTCCCGGAGGGGGGGGGGGAAACGGCACACGTCGGGCCGACACGAGGGAATCTGGGGTGGGTGGGCCGGGGATGGTTTGGAGGTGTAGCTATGGGCTGGGCTATGACAACCACGTGAAAAGGTCCAACGGCAAAAACTCGTCCTGCGAAAGTCAAAGGGCTAGATCCGGCGGTCGTTTGTGTCAGGGTTAGAGGGACGGGGGGTACCTGGAGGGATAGCAATGCCGCCAGGTGTTGCTGGTGGGCCCTCCTACGCTTGTTGGAAGCATGGTGGCAGCGCAGGCACCCGGCACGCGGCTCCGGGGTGTACCCCCCTCACGGGCGTTGCTGCCGCCGTGCCCGAAGTGGGGGAAACGGCCACGCGGGCCAACACGGAGGGAACTCTTAGGGGGGTTGGGCCGGGACGGTGGTGGGAGGTGTTAGTATGGGCTGGGCTTATGACAACCATGTGAAAAGATCCACGGTCAAAAACCCCGTCCTGGCGAAAGTCAAAGGGCTAGATCCGGCGGTCGTCTGTGTCAGGGTTAGACGGGAGGTGTGGGACCTGGGGGGGGGTAGCAATGCCGCCAGCAGTTTGCGGTGGGCCCTCCTAACGCTTGTGGAAGCGTGGGTGGCAGGCGTCAGGCACCCGGCACGCGGCTCCGGGGTGCCCCCCCCCCCCCTCACGGGCGTCGCTTGCCGCCGTGTCCTGAGCGGGGGAAGGAAAACGACCACATCGGCGCCGACACGGAGGGAATCTTGGGATGGGTCGGGTCGGGACGGTGTTGGGAGATGTGTAGCTATGGGCTGGGCAATGACAACCAGTGAAAAGGTCCAAGGCCCAAACCCCGTCCGGCGAAAGTCAAAGGTAGATCCGGCGGTCGTCTGGTCAGAGTTAGACGGACGGGGTACTGGGGGTAGCAATGCCGCCAGGTGTTGCGGTGGGCCATCCTACGCTGATGTTGGAAGCGTGGTGGCAGGCGCAGGCACCGGCACGCGGACTTCGGGGTGTGCCCCCACACCGAACGTCGCTGCCCGCGCCGCGTGTCAGGAGGGGGGAAACGGCCACGTCGGCCGACACGGAGGGATCTGGGGTGGGTTGGGCCGGGACGGTGTTGGGAGGGTAGCTATGGGCTGGGCTATGACAACCACGTGAAAAGGTCCAACGGTCAAAACCCCGTCATGCGAAGTCAAAGGGCTAGATCCGGTGGTCGTTTGTGTCAGGGTTAGAGAGGACGGGTACTGGGGGGTAGCAATGCCGCAGGTGTTGGTGGGCCTAGACGCTGTGGAAGCAGTGGTGGCAGGCGCAGGCACCCGGCACGGGCTCGGGTGTACCCCCCTCAGGGCGTCGCTGCCGCCGTGTCCCGAAGGGGGGGAAACGGCCACGTCGGGCCGACACGGAGGGGAATCTTAGGGTGGGTTGGGCCCGGGACTTGGTGGTGGGAGGTGTAGCTATGGGCTGGGCTATGACAACCACGTGAAAAGGTCACAAGGAAACCCCGTCCTGCGAAAGTCAAAGGGCTAGATCCGGCGGTCGTCGTGTCAGGGTTAGACGGAGGGTACTGGGGGGGTAGCAATGCCGCCAGTTGTTGCGGTGGGCCCTCCTAGGCTTGTGGAACGCGTGGTGGCAGGCGCAGGCACCCGGCACGCGGCTCCGGGGTGTACCCCCTCACGGGCGTCGTGCCGCCTGTCCCGGAGGGGGGGAGGAAACGAGCCACGTTGGGCCGACACGGAGGAATCTTGGGTGGGTTGGGCCGGGACGTTGTTGGAGGGTAGCTATGGGCTGGGCTATGACAACCACGTGAAAAGGTCCACGGTCAAACCCCGTCCTGCGAAAGTCAAAGGGCTAGATCGCGCGGGTCTTGTGTCAGGGTTAGACGGGACGGGGGTACTGGGGGGTAGCAATGCCGCCAGGTGTTGCGGTGGGCCCTCTACGCTTGTGGAAGCTTGGTGGCAGGCGCAGGCACCCGGCACGCGGCTCCGGGGTGTACCCCCTCACGGGCGTCGCTGCCGCCGTGTCCAGGAGGAGGGAAACGGCCAAGTGGGCCGACACGGAGGGAACTTGGGGTGGGTTGGGCCGGGACGGTGTTGGGAGGGTTAGCTATGGGCGGGCTATGACAACCACGTTGAAAAGGCCAACGGTTCAAACCCGTATGCGAAAGTCAAAGGGCTAGATCGGCGGTCGTCTGTGTCAGGGTTGATGGACGGGGGGGTACCTGGGGGGGTAGCAATGCCGCAGGTGTTGTGGTGGGCCCTCCTACGCTTGTGGAAGCGTGGTGGCGGGCGAGGCACCCGGCAGCGGCTCCGGGGTGCCCCTTCCTCACGGGCGTCGCTGCCGCCGTGTCCCGGGGGGAAAACGGCCAGTCGGGCCCAACGGAGGGAATCTTAGGGTGTGTTGGGCCGGGACGGTGTTGGAGGTGTAGCTATGGGCTGGCGCTATGACAACCACGTGAAAAGGTCCAACCGGAAAAACCCGTCCGGCGAAAGTCAAAGGGTAGATCCGGCGGTCGTCTGTGTCAGGGTTAGACGGGACGGGGTACTGGGGGGTAGCAATGCCGCCAGGTGTTGCGGTGGGCCATCCTACGCTTGTGGAAGCGTGGTGGCAGGCGAGGCACCGGCAAGTGCGCGGGTGGACCCCCATCACGGGAGTCGCGCCGCCGTGTCCCGGAGGGGGGAAAAGCGCCACGTCGGGCCAGACACGGAGGGAATTTGGGGTGGGTTGGGCCGAGGACGGGGGTTGGGAGGTTGTAGCTATGGGCTGGGCCTATGACAACCACGTGAAAAGGTCCAACGGTCAAAACCCCGTCCTGGAAAGTCAAAGGGCTAGATCGGCGGTCGTTTGTTCAGGGTTAGACGGGGACGGGGTACCTGCGGGGGGTAGCAATGCCGCCAGGTGTTGCGGTGGGCCCTCATAAGCTTGTGGAAGAGATCGGTGGCAAGGTGCAGGCACCCGGCACGCGGCTCCGGGGTTGACCCCCCTCATGGGCGTCGCTGCCGCCGTGTCCGAAGGGGGGAAACGGCCACGTCGGGCCAACACGGAGGGAATCTTAGGGTGGGTTGCGGCGGGATGGGTTGGGAGGTGTAGAGTAGGGGAGGTGCTTCCAATCCCCACAACTCTGCTGTGGGTACTCTCTTGTTGTGTGCTCCTGTTCACCCCAAAAATTGGTCTTAGGGTTTTAGATGCAATGACAAACACGTGAAAAGGTACAACGGCAAAAACCCCTCCGGTGAAAGCAAAGGGCACATTCGGCGGTCGGCTATTCAGGGTTCGACGGGCCGGGGTTACTCGTGGGGGGTAGCAATGCCGCCAGTGTTGCGGGGCCTTCCTTACGCTGTGGAAGCGTGGTGGCAGGCGTAGGCACCCGGCACGCGGCTCCGAGGTGTACCCCCCTCACGGGCGTCGCTGCCGCCGTGTCCCGAAGGGGGGAAATGGCCACGTCGGGCCAACACGGAGGGAATCTTAGGGTGGGTTGGACCGGGATGGTGTCGGGAGGTGTAGCTATGGGCTGGGCTATGACAACCACGTGAAAAGGTCCACCGGTCAAACACCGTCCTGCGAAAGTCAAAGGGCTAGATCTGGCGGTCGTCTGTGTCAGGGTTAGACGCGACGGGGTACCTGGAGGGGTAGCAATGCCCCCAGCTGTTGCGGTGGGCCCTCCTACGCTTGTGGAAGCGTGGTGGCAGGCGCAGGCGCCCGGCACGCGGCTCCGGGGTGTGCCCCCCCTCACGGGCGTCGCTGCGGGGCACGGCGGCAGCGACGTCCTTGAGGGGGGCAATCGATATACCATCGGGGTATATTTTTTGTTTAGATAAGGCACATTTATGTTGTGAAAAAAAGAAAATATTAACTAATATAAATAAAAAAATAAAAAAAATAAAAACAAAATTTTGCTGAGGTACCTATGCCGACGGCTTAGCCGTCGGCATAGATTGCCACGTGGCATTAGCCGTCGGCATAGGGAGACCTTATCCACACCGCCAGCGCCCCCCCCTCCACTCATTCTTCCTCCCCAAACACCCCGCACCGTCTCCCCCTCCGCCCGCAACCGACCGCACCGCCGCCGTCTCCACCCTCACCCACCGCCCGCGCCACCCCCATCCCCTCCCCAACTCTGGCGCCATCCCGCCCCCGCCCCAACACACCAACGCGCCCCCATCCCATCCCCACCGCCGCCGCACCGCCCGCGCCACCCCCATCCCCTCCCCCAACTCCGGCGCCCTCGCCCCGCCCCAACACCACCGCCGCCCCATCCCCTTCCCCACTGCCGCGCACCCACCCCCCACCGCCCGCGGCCTCCCATCCCCTCCCGACCGCCGCCGCACCACCCCCACTGCTCGCGCCGCCCCAAAACCGCCGTCTGAGCTGGGCCGGCCCGTCCCCGTCCTCGGCCGCCCCATCCCCGGCGGCCCATCCCCGGTTGCGACCGCCCCGTCCCCGACTGCGCCGGCGGCCGACGCCACTGCCCCGCCCATCGCCGCCCTTCTCCGCCCCGACCTCGTCGCCGCCCCGCCCTGCTCCGCCCCGCCTCTGCCTCGCCGGTGAGCCCCCTGCTGCTTGCTCTGCTGCTTTGCTGCCGCTACTTGCTGCTGCCTCTGCCGCTTGCTGCTTGCTGCCGCCGCTGCTTGCTGCTTGCTGCTGCCGCCGGTTGCTGCTTCCTGCTGCTGCCGCTGCTTGCTACTTGCTGCTGCTATCATAGGTTAGTTAGTTTAGGGTTTAGATGGATAGATTAGTTAGATATATAAATAGTTAGATATATGGATTATAAGATATAAAAATGTTGTTGATAGGTTAGTTGAGAAATAAAAATGTTGTTGATATATAGGTGGATAGATGATTGGATACTACACCATGATATATAGATGGATAGATATAATGTTGTTGATAGGTTAGCTACTGCTTTTTTTGATGTTTTATGTTAAAATGCTATATATGTGGTTCGATGAGATGCTATATATTGCATATCTTGCAAAAAAAAATTGTTCGATGAGATGAATCAATGATGATGACGAATAGATGATGATGATGAATATGTGATGACGATGATGAATATATTGTTAATGTTGTTAGTTTTTTGCCTACATGATGCAGAAATAAATGAATGCATGTTTAAATGTTTTAAATATGCTCTATGAGTTGTGATGTTCTAAAAATTTTGTCACGATGGAATTTGCAGGCTTTGTGGTGTTGCATTTCATCGGAGTGACCGTCGTCCGACGCGTTGGTCCATAAGCATCCCTCTGTTGTTCGAGTCCTTCCCCTACAGCCGAGGGTGAGCTACAAGTCCATCTCCTCCATTTTTTCATGTCACTAGATTTCATTCTCAAGTCAAGTCGCGTAACCTAGGCGTCTCCCGTCCGAAAGGGTTGCATCGATAAATATGCATTGAATTGCATATTTATCACCGCAGCTCTTTCGGACTGTCCAGCATTTTCCACGGACAGCCCGAAGATGTGTAGATTGGGTATGTTCTCCATGTTCTACCCCGTTCCGAGACAGGATTTCGGCGGCGCCTCCCCATTGTTCTCCGGAGCACATTCTCTCGGCTATTTGCCGAGACGTGTATCTGGAGAACAGCGGAGAGGTGCTACCGAAATTTTGTCTCGGAACGGGGTAGAATGGAGAACGTACTCAATCTACACATCCTCGGGTGGGATTAGGACCCATCTTTACCTATTAGAGATGTAGGTGGATTCAACGTGGTAGAAAATGAAAATTTGATGTGGTTAATTTAAGTGAATCCTTAATTATGTTGTGTGGCTTGCAAAAAAGCAGAGGATGGCAGATAATCAGTGGATGTACAGTGGTTTTATCCGTCGGAATCGAGTAACATCAGAGTGGATCGCGAAAACCGATGTGTATTTGAAGGAGATATTCCGTCGTCCAATGAGAATTATCCCACCATGCCCCTGTGCGAGATGTGCCAGACGTCACCGTAGAAATCAGAAGGACATGATTGATCACCTTCGCACGCACGGATATATGCCAAACTTTGACATGCCACCGATAAACATAGCAGAGCAGGACCGTGGTAGAGAGGAGGTGATGCGACAACGCATCGATGGATATGAGGACGATGGGGTCAGGGACATGCTAGATGATGTCATTGTTGCAGAAACGGCAAATGCGACACCTTCAGAGAATGAACCAGAGGAGCCGGAGGCAACCGCAAAGGCCTTCTTGGAGGTCTTGGCCTCATTGAAGAAACCTCTTTATGTGGGTGCGAAAATATCTCAGCTGGATGCCATCTCGCAACTAATTGCAGTCAAGGCTGAGTACGGCTGTAGCCAGAAATGCTTCGAAGCATTCCTGGGAGTATGGGCTAACAGCCTCCCTGAGGGTCATGAACTGCCGAAAAGCATGTACGCTACAAAGAAAATCATGAAGGCACTCTCTATGGATTATGAGAAAATAGATGTTTGCCCGAAGAATTGCCTTTTGTTTAGGCACGAGTATGCGGATGACAAGTACTGTAGGGAGTGCGGTTTGTCTCGGTACATTGAGGTGGTCGGTGAGGATGGTGAGAAAAAGCAGCTAGCCATCCCCGTTAAGGTTCTTCGGTATCTCCATTTCATAGAAAGACTGCAGCGCCTTTTCATCACGGAGGAGTCTGCCAAAATGATGATGTGGCACAAGGAAGGTATAAGGTACAATCCAAATAAAATCGTACATCCATCGGAAGGCGAAGCATGGAAGTCATTCGATGAAGAATACCCCGAGGAAGCAGCCGAGGCTGGGAATGTCAGAATAGCCATATCAGGTGATGGGTTCAATCCATATGGTATGTCGTCCAATCCATACAGCTGCTGGCCCGTGTTTGTAATTCCGCTCAATCTCCCTCCCTGTGCCCTAATGTAATGCAAGACCATGTTCTTGTCGCTCATCATTCCGGGGCCTGAATACCCGGGGAAGCAATTGGGTGTGTTTATGCAGCCGCTGGTGGATGATTTGCACCATTCTTGGTACTTTCCGAGATTGACATATGACCGGGATCTGCAGAGAAATTTCTTGATGAAAGTTTGGTTGCACTATTGCATGCATGACTTTCCCGGCTATGCTCTATTCTGCGGATGGTGTACAAGTGGGAAGATGCCATGCCCAGTGTGCATGTAGGCTCTGCGAATGTTTTGGCTGAGTAAGGGTGGCAAGTATGTAGCCTTTGACCTGCATCGACAGTTCCTACCTCCGGACCATCCAGACAGGGAAGACAAGAAGAACTTCACGAAAGGCAGGGTTGTTCATGAAGTAACCGAGATTCCAACATTTTCGGGTGCAGATGTTCTTGCTCAGCTAAAAGCTCTCAAGCCTAAAGTCAAAGGCAAAGGCAAAGCCATAGCCAAAGGCTTTGAGGGATATGGTGAGACGCACAACTGGACTCACATTACCCCCTTCTCGCAGCTTCCTTATTTCAAGGACCTCAAACTTCCTTACAACATAGATGTGATGCACACCGAAAAGAATGTCGCAGAGTCCCTTTTCCGCACGATCCTCAACATTCCTGATAAGACGAAGGATGACATTAAAGCTAGAGCCGATCAACAGAGAATTTGTGATAGACCACGTCTAAACATGAAGCCTCCCACAGGCGGTCGAAAAAACTGGTTCAAGCCAGATGCTGACTTTGTCCTTGAAACGCCAGAAAAAAAGGAAGTACTTATCTGGCTGAAACACATTTTGAAGTTCACCGATGGTTATGCATGGAATATAAGTAAGGGAGTCAATCATTCAATGGGCAAAGTGACCGGCCTGAAGAGTCATGACTACCATGTATGGATTGAGCGGATAATGCTGGTGATGGTTCGAGGCTATGTCCCCGAACATGTCTGGCGAGTGCTTGCCGAGCTAAGCCATTTCTTCCGCACGCTCTGTGCTAAATAAGTAAGTAAAGACGTGATTGAAAAATTGCATAAGAAGGCACCGGAGTTGATAGTCAAGCTAGAGAAGATCTTTCCGCCAGGCTTCTTTACTCCGATGACACATCTCATTCTGCACCTCGCGAACGAGGTATTGTTGGGGGGGCCTGTGCAGAATCGCTGGCAGTACGGCCCTGAGAGACAGAACAAGCATCTCCGACAGAAATGTGGAAACAAAGCTAAGATTGAAGCTTCCATAGCTGAGGCACTTATCCTAGAGGAGGTGTCAGACCTCAGGACATCATACTATCCAGACCACGTTCCCCATCTGCATAACAAGGTGCCTCGATACAATATAGAAGAGCCCAAGTATCAACCCAGGCTCCATCTATTCAACGTGCAAGGTGGGAGGGCTGGGGCCTCGAAATCTTATAACATGCCACGACAAGAGTGGGAGGACCTCATGTTCTATATCTTGCACAACATCAAGGAAGTTGAGGAAGTGTGGATGAGGTAATACCACTACACCATTCCTTTATCTCTTCCACATCATCATGTTCTATGTTCACTTAGTCCCGGTCTAACACCGCTTTTCTTCTTTTAGTGATTTCGTTCAAGAGGAATGGACGAGAATGAATCCTCCTACTGAGGCGGAGGCACTTACTCTTCTCCATCATGGAAACCCTGGACGTAAAAATTTTGTTGCTTGGATCATGGAGAAAGTAATTTTCCACATTCCCCTATTAAATACCTAGTTCAACATTTATTAGTTAACCGAACTAATGCACCGAGCAATTTCAATTATACTTGTAGGGAAAAGATCCGAACATATCTATGGATGATGAATTGAGATGGGTTTCCATGGGTTTTGGCCCTGCCGTCATGACATGTAAAAAGTATGATGTGAATGGGTATCGCTTCCATACAGAGGAGCATCAGAACAGCCGGCCTGATCCCAAAACTATAAATACCGGAGTGTACACCCCCGGTCAAAATTCAGTAGACTACTACGGAAGGGTACGAAATATATACGAGATTAAATTCCAGAAGGGGCACGAGACCCTAAGTCTGCCTGTGTTCAAATGCCGATGGTTCGATCCGCGGGAGGGGGTAAAACATACGCCTTCCATTGGTTTGGTCGAAGTTAAACCATCAACCGTCTATGCCGGAGCCGATCTCTTCATTGCGGCTACCCAAGCTACACAAGTTTATTATCTGCCTTACCCATGCCAGAAAGAGTACCTAAAGGGTTGGGAAGTTGTGTTCAAGGTGTCGCCACATGGTAAGCTACCGGACCCGAATGAAGATGATTACTACAACATTAACCCCATGACATACGAGGGAGTGTTCTATCAAGAGCAACCTGATGATGATGATGTGGTTAGAAATGATGACGCTAGACCATTGGGTGATGATGATGTGGATCCAAACGACGACGATGCACGGAATGATGGTGAGACCATTGTCAATGAAAATGACATAGTAATGCTAGAAAAGTTAAACGAAGACGTTGACGACGAGGAAGAGCCTCCACCTCCGTCAGACAACGAAGATGATATGATTGATAGTGATGATGAGACCGACCGAGAAAGAGGTTGCAACAGTGATGATTCGTATGGGTTCTAGCAGATGTACGTTTCAAGTCTTTTTTTTCTATAGTTTAGGAATATGCCTTTTTATACTTTTTTATTAATGTGTTTATTATTCCTTATTATTATGCCTTTTCCTTCATTTTATTAATGTACTAATTGCTTATTCTCTTTTCAATGCAGGTTCGTGGAATATGGGCAAGGGGAAGGCCGACGGCGTGGGTTTCCTACGCAAGGTCGTCGGCCTGCCTAGTCCGAGTGGGAGATCGTCCATACGCGGAAGGACTCCAAGCCTGGCGAGCCCAAGTACTACGGCAAGACCGCACAGAGGAAGAAGGCCTACTCCGAAGGGTATCTGAGGTTACATCCTGACACACCTGACCCCATTGCGGTGGATCTGGACGAGAGGGTGGTGGTGGGCATGGGGCCCAAGGAGCACGGTCGAGAGGCGGTTCTGGATGCTGTGATCACTCCTACTATCTCCTACACACAGCTCCGTTGGATCGACCCGAGCCTGAGCCAGCGCACGAGCACGCCCATGACCAGTGCACAGTCACAGTCCCTCTTTCAGGAGCGGCAATCTGTAAGTATTTTCCCTCTTATCTTCATTGCTCACTTTATTTTCCGCATTTAGTAGTTTTATAAGTTCCATCATGTCATACCGTAGGCCTACATGGAGTACACACGCCAGGAGACCATGGCGTGGCACGAGAGCCTTTTTGCATTCCATGAGCAGAACAATCGCATGATGCAGCACGCTCTTCAGGAAATGGCGGCCGGCAGGGTTCCTCAATTGCAACCAGCACCATCTCCTCCACCACAACCAAGGCTGCTTACCTTTGAGGAGTTTCTGGCACAGAACGCTGGCCCCTCGCCGGTTAGTTCATCCCCAATCTATTCACCCAAAGCATATCGTTTATTCAACACAGTCATATATCCCGTTAACTTGTCTTTGCAACATCCAGGGAACCGGTGGATTGTCTACCGTTGGTGGTGGTCTTCGCAGCACTCCCTAGTCACGGAGCCCGATCACTCCGATCCACGGAGGCGAAGGCAGAGGCGGTGGCGGTCTTGGCGGTAGCGCTGCCGCTAGCAGTGACGACCTGGGCTTCGGCGGACTTGGCGGTGACGACCTCCGCGGTGCTCGACGTCCAGGCGCTTAAGCCTTTGGGTGACTTGTGGCGGTCTTGGTGGAGATGATACTTATATGCTTGTGATGTTACTTATTGTTGTTTGTGATATTCTTATATGCTTGGTGGTGATGATACTTATATGTTTATGGTTTGCGATGCTTCTTATGTTGTGTGATGATGCATTTGTTGTGTGATGCTGCTCCTTATTGTTATGTGACGCATATATTGCTGTATGATTCTTATATATGCTGTATATATTCAAATGAATTGAGCTGAAAAGAAACAGAAAAAAGAAAAAAAACAGACAGATACTATGCCGACGGCCTAGCCGTCGGCATAGAGATGGCGTGAGCTCCCAGTGGCTGCCACGTGGCAGCCACTGGGCATTCTTGGTGAGCCGTCGGCATAGATTTAAGCTACGCCGACGGCACAGCCATCGGCATAGCCCTGCCCCAGGAGGTACAGCTGCGCGCCACGTGGCACATGTATGCAGACGGCTGAGCTGTCAGCATACATGTGCCATGTGGCGCGCAGCTGTTGGTCAGCACTTGACGGCGGCCACCGTTAGGCGGGGACGTTGCCGACGGCCGAGGCCGTCGGCATAGATGTACGGACACCGTCAGGGTAAGATCTATGCCGACGGCCTCCCGGGCTACGCCGACGGATATGTTGCCGACGGCCCTATGCCGACGGGGGCCGTCGGCATAGGCCTATCCCGACGGGAATCAGGGCTATGCCGATTCTGGTAGTGATTGCGACCGATTGTGGGGTAACTTTTTATATTCTATATGGTTGTCTTAGCATTACAAACAAAGGATCATACTGCATAGATTCTGGATGTGTTCTAGTACAATAGGTATATAACAGAAGTAGGTGGTTCTCAACATCCTCATCACACTCTTTTGCCGCTCTTGTTCTCCTCCCTAAAAAGGTAACTTACAAATACGTGTATGTTTGTACTACAACTCTGTTGGGTTGGTCGCAGTGGAGTAAAAGCCGAGGCGAAATCTTCACTATATCGAGTGTACATGTGCATACTGACCATGACTTCACTGCTTCACCAACCATTGCATCGGTTGGAAACTTTACTTGTATGTACTAATAGTGGCATAATTTTTTTTGAGCAAAAACACTACCTATTTCAGCATATGCCCCCCCCCCCCCCCCGGCGTCCTCTCTCCCACTCTTCCTTTGATATCGTATGGGTGCCAAACATTCACAAGCCAAAGCAAGCAACTCTACAAACCTATGTATGCACAGGGAGCACCAAACTACAAAAACAAACTATGCCTTGTAGCTCACTTGTAAAACAGAGTATGGTTGGAACCAGAGGAACTCACAATTCAAAGTGAGCAAGCAATGGGACTGTAAAGTAGATTCTGTGAACAGATGCACCAGCTCCATGAATCGAAGCCAGAGCACTATGGTGATGGTCACCCCCATATAGTTGCAAGCATATAACTATGTTTCCAAAACTATATACAACTCAAGAAGTCACACACGATTATATGGCAATCGATTTGGGCACACAAAGCAAACATACAACAACAATTTTGCACCGCATTTCTCGGCCTCAATGCTAAATGCCCTACTAGCAAAACCTTTAGAAGTGCAATCAAGCTTGAAGCTGTTCAGACCTCCTTGGTGTTTTTTCTTTCAACTTCAGACTAGCACGTGATTTTGCTTTTGTGCCACTAGTACACGATGCTAGAGCTAAGAATGTGACAGCCTAAATCAATGTACTTATGGAATCATAAGATAGAGAATTGATCTACCTTCTTTGCTTTTTCTTAAAAAAGTACAAAGTACCTTGCACTAGGCACACCAACGGACGTATGTTCATCCACGCATTGACACACTAATGGTTCGTCATACACTTATTCTTATGCAACATAATGTTGCATGCATGCATGTTTCTCCATATAATATGGCTTTGACTATCATTATATAGTTTATATATCTTTTTTACTCATTAGTTGACTACTCATGCATGTTTGATTGTCACAACAGAGAGCGCCTCATCCCCTTAGTGATAAGAATAGGATATTGCTATTATTGGTTGTCATAAAAGTACAAAATACAAATGTGAACATCATTCAAACATGTGCATGTGATTTTACCAAACTTCCTAGAATGTCAAGCTATTACCTTGAGCTGGAACTAGTATTTAGTATTTGCAGAAGAAGATGCATGTGCACATACAACACATCTATAATTCTTAAAAAGAACATCTCATTGCTCTCCTGGCCTCTAGACGAGCTCCTCAGACCATGCTCGCCTGCCAAGATATGTGGCCTATCTATAAATAGCACAGCCGAGTACATTTTGTGGAACCAAACTCAATTAGTAATGTTAGAAATTTAGATATCAAGGGTGCATCATGCCTAGGGATGAGTGAAAAGCAGAAAACCACCACATTTGGGCCTTCATCTGCGGAAAACCACCAGGTCGATAATTTTTTGCAAAATGCATCGCGAATTCAGTAAACATTTTGCAGATAGCACTGAACAGGTGATTTGGCGTGGTTGAGGGCGTTTCCGACAGGTGGGGCCCAAAATCTGTCGACGTGGCCTAACAGAGCCATTTGCTGTAAATGACGTGGTCGGCTCGCGACGGACAGATCGACTGACCGCGCCCGACCACACCACCTCTCCCTCCAGATCTAATCCATGGCGACGGTGAAACCTGGCGGCGTCGACCGCGGCGGCCGAGCTGCTGCTGGTGGGGATGCTCCGGGCGGTTGTGAGGGAGATCCACCGAAGTTCTGCGGGAGCTCTAATGCATCCAACACACTGCCTGCTCCCCAACCGCCGGCGCCGCCGAAGTCGTTGGAATACGCGGCGGCTACTGTGTTCGCCCAGGCGGTGAAGGCCAATCCGACGGGAGCCACCATTTTGCCTCCTCCTTCGGCGGTGTGCAGTAAGTCATCCTCCTCCTTCTTTCTATTTTCCCTGATTGGCATTCTAGGGTTATGGTTCTAGAGTTAGGGTTTCTAGGGTTAGGGTTCCATGGTGGTGTAATAGGTATTGTAGCATTGCTGACAGTAATTCTAGTGTGAATGGTCTGTCACATGATTGCTCAAATCCTCTCTGACACATGATTGTTGGTGTCACATAAATTAATTTTAACTTGAGTACTTTTACATGATTGTTGCTGTCACATGTCAGTTGATTGCTCAAATCCTCTCTGTCAAACTATTATTGTTGTTGTCAAATAAATTTTAACTGAATTTTAACTTGAGTACTTAACAGCAATTTTAACTGAATATTAACTGAATTTGTAGCTTGGATGATGAAGAATGGGAAGTAAGGTTCCATTTCGTAGAGAGAGATAATTTGGAAAGAACAATCTGTTTGTCAGACATAACATTCCGGAATCTCATTGGCCTAATAGAGGTAGAAGGCTATAGTTCAAGGGATTTTATGTATTATGTTAAAGATCCAGGAGTTGGGGTGTCAGGAATGGAAGAATTAACTGATGATGACAAGGTGGAAGAAATGTTGGATGACATAGCTAGTAAAGGAAAGAATGTTGTTAACATTACAGTTATGAGAATTGATGCACCTAGACCAGCTGATTTGAACATTGGTCATGTTTATGAAGAGCAGGTTCCTTTGTCTGAAATAGGTGTACCACTTGTTTATGAGGTAGACACTTCAGGATTTCTTTTCCCCAGTCCAGTGAAGCCCCAACCACAGCCAGTCCAAGTCATGAACACACATGAGAGCTCTTGTTTGTTGAAGCTAAAGGGCCCAAGTGAACATGAGTTTGCATTGGACTATGGTAATGAGAGGCATGAGTATTTCATGGAGACAAACCAAGAGCAAGAGCACATTGAGCAGATGATGGAGCAGAAGAGAAATGAAGAGATTTAGAAGTTCAAGAGTAATAAGATACAAAGAGAGAAGTACAAGGCAGCAAAAAGAAAACTCCCACAGCTGCTTGCTGAAGAGTTCACCGACAGTGAAAGTGAGGATGAAGATCTAGCAGATGAGGACATATTAGCTAGGTTGGAGGCAATGAAGAGGCATAGAGAAGATCCACTATATCACTTTGGAGGAGACACTGATGTAGAAGAGCTTTATGGAGCAGATGAGGAGGAGGGGGAGGATGAAGCAAGAGAGGAAGAGGCAGGACAGGAGGAGCCAGTAGATGAGGGCAGGAGAGGAGGAAGCAGTGTAGGAGGTAGCAGCAGCATAGGAGGAAGTCAGAGGAGGGGGAAGGGGCCAACAACAAGATCTCATGCAAGCCTGGATCAAATCATAGAGCAAGACTGGGTACCTTCATCTGATGAGGAGAGCAACCCAGGTGACTTAAGTCAGGAAGAGAATGATGGGGCTCAGCTTCCACCATTTAAGCTACCAAATGGTAGGAAGAGTAGGGCAAAAAAGAATAAAATTAGGGTTTGGTATGATGAGAAGAGGGGAAACCCACAAGAACAATTTGTTAGGAAACTTTGTTTCCTAGATGTCCAGCAGTTCAGGAGGGCACTTCTTACATTTCACATCTCACAAAACAGAAACTACTCATTTCATAGGAACTGCTCAGATAGAGTTATTGTAGTTTGCAGTACAGATGACTGTCCTTTTTTCATAGCTGCTTCCCAAATTGCACATGAGAGGACATTTTGCATAAAGAAATTGAACTTGTACCACAATTGTCCTGCTGTAGGAGAGAGCACCAAAGTGACTGCAAGGTGGTTGGCACATGAGTGTGAGGAACAATTGAGGTCAGACATAAACACACCAGTCCAGGCAATAATGGAGAATTTGAAGAAAAAACATGGAATATAAGTGTCCATTCACATGGCCTACAGGGCAAGGAAAGCAGCTAAGAATGTTGTACAAGGAGATTAGAGGGCACAATACACAAGGATAAGGGATTACCTCCAAGCTGTGCTAGATACCAATCCTGGAAGTAGATGCATTGTTACAACAAAGCAATTGAAGGCCCATCCTAGCATAAATCCTAGATTTCATGGCTATGTTAATGTGCCTCAATGCTTGCAAAGAGGGCTTCCTAAATGGTTGCAGACCCTTCATAGGAACTTGCATTACTTTGTGTAGTTTGTATCTTTTATGATGTCCTGGTACTAATGTGTTATGTTCTGATTTAGGTGTTGATGGTTGCTTTGTTAAGTTGACAACTGGGCAGCAAATATTGGCTGCAACTGGAAGAGATGGTAATAACAACATCTTTCCCATTGCATTTGCAATTGTTGACAAAGAAGACACTGCCAGCTGGTCCTGGTTTCTAACCCAGCTCAAGTATGCTCTTGGTGGTGAGTCAGGGAAGTATGGCCCATACACTATCATTTCTGATAGACAAAAGGTAACTGACACATCATCATTCTTATATGCACTAAAGTTTCACCATGCTTAGTACTGTCAAATAGTGTGTTGTTATATTATTTTTTAAACACTAGTTATTTGAACAGGGCCTTCTTAAAGCCATAAACAATGTCTTCCCAAATTGCCCTCAAAGATTCTGCCTTAGGCATATTTATCAGAACTTTCAAACAGCTGGCTTTAGAGGTGAAGAGTTAAAGAAGTACATGGATCAGGCTAGTTATGCATATACTGAGCATGGTTTTGATCAAGCAATGGATGGCATGAAAAGAGAGTGTGAGGCAGCTTGGAAATGGCTTAGAAAGATACCCAAGCATACATGGGCTAGACATGCCATGGACAAAAATTGTAAAACTGATTTGGTTGTTAACAATATTAGTGAAGTTTTCAACAAAATGATACTTGATGTGAGAGGGAAACCAATTAAAACCATGGTTGATGGCATCAGAACTAAATTGCTAGTTAAGTTCAATGCCAATAGGACCAAGACTGAGACAGCAAAGTGGCAGGTATGCCCAACATATGCTGAAAAGCTAGAAGAAGCAAAACATAATGCCAGATACTGTCAGTCCATCAAAGCAGGACCTGATCTATACCAGGTTAGCAGCGGAGAAAACACTTATGCAGTAAATATGCAACTGCATACATGTGGGTGTAGCCAATGGGACATGACTGGGGTTCCTTGCAAGCATGGTGTTTCTGCAATTAACAAGGCAAAACTGCATCCAGAAGATTTTGTTAGTGATTTCTTCAAGAAACCAATGTACCAAGCAGCCTATAATCCAATTGTCTATCCTGTGCCTGGGCCTGATTTATGGCCAAAGACTAGGACCCCTGACATAGAGCCACCTGTTTTCAGAGACAAGCCAGGAAAGAAGCAGACAAAGAGGAGAAAGAATCAGTTTGAGAAGCCAGCTCCCAAGGATACTTCTAGGATGGCAACAATAACTTGTAGCAATTGTAACTTGACTGGGCATAGGTACACTAGCTGCCACAAAATTCTGAAGCCATCCCTAGCAATGAGAAGGAACCAGCACCAGATTAAAACTTGTAAAACTACATATTTATGCTTACTTATTTAATACTATGTTCTAATCTATCTATGTTGTCACTGCAGGAAAACAGAAGAGTTGATGCACCAACCAGAGCTCCATCAGCTCCACCAGCACCAAGGCCAGCTCCTGCTGTAACTAGGGCACCACCAGCACCAAGGGCAGCTCCATCAGCTCCTGCTGCAACTAGGGCACCACCAAGGGCTCCACCAGCACCAAGGGCAGCTCCATCAGCTCCTGCTGCAACTAGGGCACTACCAAGGGCACCAAGGGCAGCTCCTTCAGCTCCTACTGCAACAAGGCCAAGTTCATCTTCTGCTGCTGTTGATAGGCCTAGTTCATCTTCTGCTACTGCTGCTAGGCCAAGGGCAAAGAAAAATTCATACCACCAAGAGTATCAGGTACTGGAAGATTGAGAAAGCCATCATACAAGATGTCTAAGTGGTTCAATTGTTCTCAGGGCAGCAAGAAGTGATGTGATGTTGAAACCAATTTAATTCAGCCTATTTTGGCTAGTTTGATGCATGTCATGTTGAAACCAGACTTTGAGGCATGTCATGTTGAAACTAGTTTGATGCATGTGATGGACTATGTAATGTACCTGATTATGGCTGTGATGCACTATGTTATGATGATATGATGATGAACTTAGTTGTTATGATGATATGATGATGAACTTAGTTGTTATGATGTTTTCAAGAAGTTTTCATGATGTTATGATGATATTATGATGAACTTAGTTGTTATGATGATATGATGATCATAGTTGTTATGATAAAACCTTAGCTTTTAGCGTGCCTCGGCGTCGACAAACCCTAAATGACGGCGTCGACAAACCCTAAATGATAAAACCATGGCTTTTAGGGTGCCTCGGCGTCGATAAACCCTAAATGATGATACCATGGCTTTTAGGGTGCCTCGGCGTCGACAAACCCTAAATGATAAACCTAGCTTTAGGGTGCCTCGGCGTCGACAAACCCTAAATGATGAAACCATGGCTTTTAGGGTGCCTCGGCGTCGATAAACCCTAAATAATGATACCATGGCTTTTAGGGTGCCTCGGCGTCGACAAACCCTAAATGAGAAAACCTTAGCTTTAAGGGTGCCTCGGCGTCGACAAACCCTAAATGACGAGACCATGATAATTCCTCACAAACCAACCCTTAAATAACACTGCAAACTGATCTTAATTAAAAGATTCAACAAACAGCATACAAACGAAGGTTCAGTGCTATAGAATTACTAGAGTTCAACACAGTCAAAATTAACACATTACAAGCTTTAGTCCAATGCTATTACAAAAGACAATGACCCACATGGTCAGACAACAACTCAACTTAGTCTTCATCACAAATAACCTTAATCTGGTGAAGCTTCCTCTTGTTACTATCACCTGCTGTCTTGAGCTCAGCAATGCAGGAAGCAAGACTACTCTTCTCCATGGTCAACTTCTCCTTCTCTTTCATCAGCTCAGCAATGCAACTATCCACCTGATCCTTCTCTTTCTTCAGGTCATCCTTCTCTTTCTTCAGGTCAGCATAGCAAATCTCCAAAGTCCTCTTATCAGAGCTCATCTTTTCCTTCTCTTTAAGATGATTGAACTTCAAATTCCTAATGACAGTGGCTTGAGCTGCATGAATTAACTTTAACTAGTCATGAGCAGCCTTCCATTTTTTGATCTCAGCATCCTTTGCCATGCTGCTTTCCCCACTGATTGTAATGTTCTCAGCATCATTCATCTGATTTACCTCAGGCAGGTTATCCTGTGAATCCAGGAGGTTGTTCACATCTTCAACAAGCTTCTCATATGTCTCGTGCAACTCTTTTTTCTGTTGTGTGAGATTGTGTACAGTACATGAATGCTCCAGGCATGCCATCCTATTGTTATGCTGGCTATCCTCATACATAAGCCACAGCTTGTGAAGAGCATTCTGCAGATGATCTGGCCACTCCTCATCTACCCACTACACTAATCCACAATTATTAGCACCCTGCAAGAGAAAAAATCAGTTCAAACTTTAAGTCATTAGTTACAAATTCAGTTAATGTACCATATGCAATGAAGTTACAGATTAAATTAGTTACAGAAAAAAATTAGTTAAGTTAATCCATCAGATTCAGTTAAGTTAATCCATCAGATTCAGTTAAGTTAATCCATCAGATTCAGTTAAGTTAATCTATCATATTCAGTTAAGTTACTAGATTCAGTTAAGTTAATCTACCAGATTCAGTTAATGAAGAGTTACTATGAACCCTACAACTTTGAACAGTAGCTATGAACCCTAGAACCATGAACAGTAGCTATGAACCCTAGAACATGAACAGTAACTATGAACCCTAGATGAATTGGAATGCTGCAAAGCTACAACTTCATACTTACTTCAGTGGCACATGCAATGAACCTCCTCCCCATGCTTATCCCCTCAAATGCAACACATTTCCTCCCTGGATTCCCATGCTAGCACATCACCATCAAGTCGTCAGCAGCACCCTCGAACAACGGGTCATCAATTGTAGCTGGGATCTGGGCAATCCAACACAAACTTGTTCAAATCGAGCAGAACTAGTAGAACCCTAGAACACAAATGAGCGGCGGCCAGACAAACAGAGAACCAGAGAAGGAACTGACCTTGAGAGGGGAGTCGGGAGTGGAGATGTACTGCGTGGCGGAGCCCTCAGTGCTCTCGCTCTAGCTCCAGGACACCATGGCGGCCGGCGGCGGCCGGAGAGGAAGAGGAGCAGGAGGGAGCGAGCGAGCTTGAGAGAACAGAGCGCGAGGTCGATCTGATAGGGCATGGTCGGTCTGTCCGACGAGAGCCGACCGCGGTCTCTTATGTGAACGGCGCCGTTTGCGGCTCCGTTAGGCCACGTCGATAGATTTTGGGCCCCACCTTTCGGAAACGCCCTCAACCACGCCAAATCACCTGTTCAGTGCTATCTGCAAAATGTTTACTGAATCCGCGGTGCATTTTGCAAAAAATTAGCGATCTGGTGGTTTTCCGCAGATGAAGCCCCAAATGTGGTGGTTTTCTGCTTTTTACTCCCTAGGGATCCATCGAGTGGCATAGGATATACACAGCGAGAACTTTTGAGGCAATGAGAGTGAGAGGCATTTGGTGTTTTAATTAGTCTAAGTCGATGAGTGCAATGGTGTAGTTCACTCCTAAAGTCTTTCATGACTTGCATCTGGAGTTGGGCGACACAGGTGTAGTTTACCTCGTTCGCCATACAAACATATAAGTCACTCTCTGTACACTAGTTTAGGGAGGATATGAGTGAGTAATCTTTTGATCGGGTGGCAAATGAGCCCGTTACTGTACTAGAAGTCTAGAACGACGTAGTACGGTCATGTCAATCATTATATGTACGTGATGGAAAAAGAATATGCTTAGATAGGCTAATCAGCCGATCCCTAACGCTTTCATACAAAATAATTAAGGAAAATTTCTATTTGGAGACAATTCGTCGCCAAAATTTAAGTAAGATTTCAAGATGTAGGGAGTGGACTACAACGTGACGAACTCAATATGTGACTTGTGCAATGCCAATCCCGCATTGACGTCAGCCGATACATCATCAACATTAGCGTGTGGCCACGTGATGCATGATTCAATGGCACGGTGCAACATCGCACCGGAACACGATTCTTCAAAATATTCACACGAGAGACTTATCAAAAATGCATGTAGTCCTATGTTTGCCTATAGTAGTACTAGTTCCAAAAATATTAACAACAATGAATATATTCAAAATTTTCTGTTGAGTTTGTCGGTTCCTTAGCAAATTGTCATTTAGTGGTATGTATTAAGAAGTCATAACACCCATAAAAACAACTTTGGTACTTTAAAATAATAGAATAATTATTATTTGTAAACATAGTTAAACAATCACTAGTAGAAAAACGACCTACTGTTCACCTCATTAGTCCCGGTTCAAATACGGACCGGCACTAATGTGACCATTAGTGCCGGTTCCAATGGCTAGGCGGGCAGCACTCATTAGTGCCGGTTCATGTTGAACTTCTAGTACCGGTTCGTGCCATGAACCGGGACTAAAGAGGTGGTGGCAGGTTGGTGTCAGGCTGGGACCCCACCAACCCCTTTAGTCCCGGTTCGTGGCACGAACTGGTACTAGAGATGCACCTTTAGTCCAGGTTTGTATAACCAACCGGGACTAAAGATGCCTCTATATAAGCCCTTCGTCGAGCCCGAGCCCATTTCTCTCTGTTTTCTCCTTTCATTCCTTCCTCTCCTCTGTTCTTCCCCATTGCTCGAGCTCATCCTTTATTTTTGCCAAAATTTGTCAAGATTTGAAGGCCCCCCATCCATCCAAGTGATCACAAAGGTTAGCAAATTTGTCATTTCATCTCTCATTGCTAGATTAGCTCTTGCAATGCTCTATAAGTATAGTGATTTGTGGGTTTTAGTTTGGGAGTAATTATATGTGGTAGTTTATTTTATTTACATGCAATTTGAGCTCAAATTAACTCTTAGTTTGCATATGTAGGTGTGGTTTACTTAGTGCCTTCCCGTCCCCGTCCTAACGACCACCGTCGATCGACCGCACCGTCCCGTCGCCGGCACCACCTTGGTGAGCCTCTTGTTCTTATCTTTTTTATATATAAAAAATCATGTTTGTGTGATTTAGATATATAGTTACTTGAATAATTTTCTTACCCGTACGTTGTTTGTTATACATAGTGGCATGGTTTTGACATCCGTCCCCGTCGGCCCTTGTCTGGTTTATGATTCGGATGTGGTATATTCTCTCTTATAACTATTTGTTGCATTTCGTGTTTATGACAAATTATGCCCATCAAGTTGACATAGATATTTTTTCTAGGAGGTATATGAACCGGAAATTCCAACCGACCCTCTTGTCGAGATGTTAAATTTAGTTGAAAATGAAAACGAGTATTTGAAAGAAAAATTGAAAAGAATTGAAGAAGAGAAGATGAAACTGGACTTGTATATTGCCGATGTCGTCGATGATCACAAGATCAAGATGGAGAAAATGCGCTTGAAGATTAGAAAGAATAGAAAATATGCCATTGATAGTGAGGCTTGGTATCATTATGCTGTTGGATCAATTGTTACCTTAGTTACGATCTTGATCGCATTTGTTGTTGCATTTAAATGCTTTAGCTAGAGAGTTTGTATGTTGTTTTATGAGAATAAGTGTGTATGAACTTTATGTATGAACTTGTATTAATTTGGTATTTTCGGTGCTGTGTAATGAAGATGAGCCGGCAATGGATGTACTATGACTGATGCTCTCCCCAGTTCGTTAATGGCGTGCGTACTTTTCTGCTTGCGGCTGAGGCAAACAAGCGGGCGGATGGTTTAATGTCTTGTCCATGTGCTGGCTGTAAGAATGATCGGAATTACACTAAGTCAAGAACCATTCACGTCCACCTGTTTGAGTCCGGTTTCATGCCCCACTATAATGTTTGGACCAAGCACGGAGAAAGAGGGGTTATGATGAAAGACAATGAAGAAGAAGAGGACGACGACAGCCATCCTGGCCATGACGGGTTCCCTAAATACGATGGTACAACAATGGGAGAAGGAGCTGAGCCGGCAATGCGGGAAGAAGCTGAAGAAGAGGCATCAGATGAGCCCGCTGATGATCTTGGTCGGACCATTGCCGATGCAAAGAGAAACTGCGCAAGTGAAAAGGAGAGGCTGAAATTGCAGCGCATGTTAGAGGATCGCAAGAAATCATTGTACCCAAATTGCGAAGCTGACAAGAAAAAGCTGGGCACCACACTGGAATTGTTGCAATGGAAGGCAGAGAATGGTGTATCTGACAAGGGATTTGGAAAATTGCTGATAATGTTAAAGAAGATGCTTCCAAAGGACAACGAATTGCCCGACAGTACGTACGAAGCAAAGAAGACTGTCTGCCCTCTAGGATGAGAGGTGCAGAAGATACATGCATTCCCTAATGACTGCATCCTCTACCGCGGTGAGTACGTGGATTTGAATGCATGCCCGGTATGCGGTGCATTGCGCTATAAGATCAACCGCGATGACCCTGGTGATGTCGAGGCCGAGCGCCCCAGGAAGAAGATTCCTACCAAGGTGATGTGGTATGCTCCTATAATACCACGGTTGAAACGTTTGTTCCAAAACAAAGATCATGCCAAGTTGATGCGACGGCACAAAGAAGACCGTAAGAAAGACGGGAAGTTGAGAGTACCCGCTGACGGGTCGCAGTGGAGAAAAATCGAGAGGAAGTGGAGGGACATTGTAGATGACGCAAGGAATGTATGGTTTGGTCTAAGCGCAGATGACATTAATCCTTTTGGGGAGCAGAGCAGCAATCATAGCACCTGGCCTGTGACTCTATGTATGTATAACCTTCCTCCTTGGTTCTGCATGAAGCGGAAGTACACTATGATGCTAGTGCTCATCCAAAGCCCTAAGCAACCAGGCAACGACATTGATGTGTACCTAAGGCCATTAGTTGAAGAACTCTTACAGCTGTGGAATGAAAAAGGTGTACGTGCGTGGGATGTGCACAATCAGGAAGAATTTGACCTACATGCATTGCTGTTTGTGACCATCAATGATTGGCCTGCTCTTAGTAACCTTTCAGGACAGACAAACAAGGGATACCGCGCATGCACGCACTGTTTGGATGATACCGTCAGTATATATTTGGATAATTGTAAGAAGAATGTGTACCTGGAACATCGTGGATTTCTTCCGAGCAGGCATCCCGTAAGAAAGAAAGGCAAGCATTTCAAAGGTGAGGCAGATCGTCGGACGAAGCCTCGCCACCGTACTGGTGATGATGTACATGATATGGTCAAGGATTTAAAGGTAATCTTTGGAAAGGGTCCTGGAGGACAATCTGTTCCGAATGACGCTGACGGACGCGCACCCATGTGGAAGAAGAAATCTATATTTTGGGACCAACCCTATTGGAAAGACCTAGAGGTCCGGTCTGCAATCGACATGATGCACGTGATGAAAAATCTTTGCGTGACCCTGCTTGGCTTCTTGGGCGTGTATGGGAAGACAAAATATACACCGGAGGCATGGGAGGACCAGCAACGTATGCACGAAAAAGATAGCATACATCAGGGTCATGCCAGCTATGCTCTTACCAAAGAAGAGAAGGAAATCTTCTTTGAATGCCTGCTCAGTATGAAGGTCCCGTCTGGCTTCTCGTCGAATATAAAGGGAATAATAAATATGGCAGAGAAAAAGTTCCAGAACCTGAAGTCTCATGACTGCCACGTGATTATGACGCAACTGCTTCTGGTTGCACTAAGGGGGCTTCTACCGGAAAACGTTCGATTAGCCATTGTGAAGCTATGTACATTCCTCAATGCGATCTCTCAGAAGGTAATTGGTCCAGAAATCATACCAAGGTTAGAGAATGATTTGGTGCAATGTCTTGTCAGTTTCGAGTTGGTGTTCCCACCATCGTTCTTCAATATCATGACGCACGTCCAAGTTCACCTATGCGAAGAGATTGCCATTCTGGGTCCTGTATTTCTACACAATATGTTCCCATTTGAGAGGTTCATGGGAGTCCTAAAGAAATATGTTCATAACCGTGCTAGGCTAGAAGGAAGCATCTCCAAGGGCCATGAAAATAAGGAGGTCATTGAGTTTTGTGTTGACTTTATTCCTGACCTTAAGCCGATTGGTGTTCCTGAATCGCGGTATAAGGGTAGACTGGGTGGAAATGACACGCTAGGACCGAAAGCAATAATATGTATGGACGGGCATTCTCTTACTCAAGAACACTACATAGTTCTACAAAATTCCGCCTTGGTGGCTCCATATATCGAGGAACACAAGAATATTCTACGCTCCAAACACCCGGAGCAGTCTGACGACTGGATTACACGTGAACAAACGGGGACTTTCGCCGGTTGGTTGCAGACACGTGCCATGCATGACAACGCTGTTGAAGATTACATGTACTTGTTGTCCCAGTTACCATCTTTGAATATAATGACTTTCAAAGGGTACGAGATAAATGGGAATACATTTTACACAATCGCCCAAGATAAAAAGAGCACCAACCAAAACAGTGTTGTCCGCTTTGATGCAGCAACCAAGAGGGGAAAGGACACATATTATGGTTACATAGAGGAGATATGGGAAATTGACTATGGACGTGGTTTGAAGGTCCCTTTGTTTCGGTACAAATGGGTCAATCTGACACAAGGCGGGGTAACGGAAGACCCGCAGTACGGAATGACAATAGTGGATCTCAACAATCTTGCGTACACAGACGAACCATTCGTCCTAGCCAATGATGTGGCGCAGGATTTCTATGAGAAGGACATGTCTACCAAGCCGAGAAAAAGAAAAGATAAGGAAGCGAATATATTGTACGATGAGCCAAAGCGCCACATAGTTCTTTCAGGGAAAAGAAACATCGTGGGAGTGGATGACAAGATAGACATGTCAGAAGATTATGAAAAGTTTCATGAAATTGCTCCCTTCAAAGTGAATATTGACCTGAGCATCCAGTTAAATGATGAAGATTGTCCACGGTTACGGCGCAAAGGGACACGCGAAGAAAAAAATTTACACCCAAAGATCCAACTCTAGGATGTGACCGGCTTCACTTTCATCACTTTCTTCTCTAGTGAGTTTCTGGACTTATATATATATCTAGAAAGTCCCACTTTGGACAAACCGTAGGGAATCTTTGTAATAGTTAGGGTGCTTATGTGTTTTGGCATTTGAAATGTGTACTTTTGTGCTACGGACAAACGTAATCAATTTTCAACCCTTTACTGATTTTTTTAGCTAAATGATCCTGAAATTGAAAAGCAGTACAAATGAACTCTGAAAAGGTTGAAAGTTGGCATGGTATCATCATTTCACCCACATAGCATGTGCTAAAAAGTTGAGAGCGTTACGGCAAAAACTGGATGCACTGCGTGTACAAAATTTACAATCTCTTTCGAAGTATCAGGGTTTCGGACGAAAACTCATCTGTTATACAAAGGCATTTCATTTTTTAAAACTTATTTCAACTCCAGACTTTTTGTGCGTTCAGTATGCACCATTCAAAGCCACGTCATCAATTTTCAACCCTTTCCGACTTCATTTGCTATTTTTCATGCATTTACTGATTTTTTTGATCTAAATGACCCTGAAAATGAAAAGAACTACAAATGAACTCTGAAAAGGTTGAAAGTTGGCATGGTATCATCATTTCACCCACATAGCATGTGCTAAAAAGTTGAGATGGTTATGACAAAAACTGGATGCACTTCGTGTACAAAATGGACAATCTCTTTCGAAGTATCATTGTTTCGGACGAAAACTCATCTGTTACAAAGGCATTTCATTTTTTAAACTTATTTCAACTCCAGACTTTTTGTGCGGTCAATATGCACCATTTAAAGCCACGTCATCAATTTTCAACCCTTTCCGACTTCATTTGCTATTTTTCATGCATTTACTGATTTTTTTAGCTAAATGACCCTGAAATTGAAAAGCAGTACAAATGAACTCTGAAAAGGTTGAAAGTTGACATGGTATCATCATTTCACCCACATAGCATGTGCTAAAAAGTTGAGAGGGTTAAGGTAAAAACTGGATGCACTTCGTGTACAAAATGGACAATCTCTTTCGAAGTATCAGGGATTCGGACAAAAACTCAACTGTTACAAAGGCATTTCATTTTTTAAATAACATAAGAATTACCAAATTGAATATAATGATAAAACACACTAATATTAAACAGAAGAAAAAAGAATCACTGAAAAATCTATTTTTAAAGTAAAGTTATTCACAAACTAGTGATTCACACAAAATTCAAATATTTAAAATTTAAACTATCCAAATTTGAAAACTACTGGCACTAACAGAAAGTTTATAATTTTTTTACCTAAAGCAAAAAAGATTTACAACGAAACTCTAAATAAAGCAAAAAACAACTCAGAAATAAAAGAAAATAAATAAGGAAGAAAACAAAAAAAATGAAAAATAAATAATTGAAAAAAAAGCCCGCCTACTTGGCCACAACGGCCTGCATACGACTAGAAACCAACCTGTAATTGGGCCAGGATGCAGGCCCGCAAGGCCCAGTAAGCCCACAGGGCAGCACAGGTGAGGTGGGTCCAGAAGGCCTGCTTTAGAGAGGAGCTCGAAGGAGCAGCCGCGGCTGGGTTTATAAACCAGTGTGGCTGCCCTTCGCTGGGCGAGGTGGGACTAAACTTGGTGCACCGCGGCTGTGGCAGCGCACCACCTTTAGTCGTGGTTGGTGGCTCCAACCGCGACTAAAGGGGGGTGGTTGGTGGCTCCAACCGCGACTAAAGGCCCCCCTTTAGTCCCGGTTGGAGCCACCAACCGTGACTAAAGGTGGTCGCTTCCCGCTGCTTCGGCTGGCCAAAAGTGACCTTTAGTCCCCGTTGGTGGCTACAACCGGGACTAAAGTCCCCTCCTATATAAGCAACACTTCAATTTTTTTCAGTTCCTCTGCTTTTTTCGACCTCTTCCACATCGCCGCGCCGTCGCCGTGTTGGCTCCTCGACGCCGAAGCTCGTCGCCGCCCCCAACGTCGGCCGCCCGCGCCTCCTCGCGTCGATCCCTGACGCTGCCCGCGCCCGCTCCTCCCCGAGCCCATCCCGACGCCGCCCGGGACGCCGCCCGTGCTCGCTCCTCCGGCCCCGAGCTCCTTGCCGCGCCGCCGACGCCGTCGCCGCCCCCGACTCGCCTCGCCTCGCCGTCGCCCCGTCGCCCCGCTATGTGCTCCCCCCTCTCCCCCTCTCCCTAGCCCCCTGTGCCGCCATGGCGGCCGCCGGCCCCGCCATGAGCCCACACACACACATATATGCATGCATGAACACACACACACACACACACACACACACACACTAGATGATTAATTAGATGATTAGATGCAAGAATTTTGATGTATAGAAAAAAGTTAAGGAATTTTGACATTTGAGGAATATTGACATAGATGCAAGAATTTTGACTATATATGTTACATGTGTATAGGAATTTTTGATGTTAGATAGATGTATAATAATGTATATATGTATGTATATATAGGAATGTTAGATGTTTTAGATGATTATTTTATACAATGTATATGTATATGTATATATGTATATGAGATGAACGGTGAAATTTACATAAATTTTTGTTTTTAGTTTTTAACTTATAGGAAAAAGTTGCATAAAAAAAGTTGACACATATATATAATATATATATATGAGAAAGGAATATTATTAGGGTAGTTATAACCCGGAATGGGACATTATAATTGAAAAGAGGATATTTGCTCAAAATTTCCTAATAAAATGACAAAGTTTGAATTTTGACATATGCAACATTTGATCATATATCAAAATTTGATCTATAGTGAAATATGATCAAATATGCAACATTTGATCATATGTCAAAGTTTGAATTTTGACATAGATGCAAGAATGACATAGATGTATATTTGCGAGGAAGTTTGAATTTTGACATCCAATGTAATTAGAATTTTGACATTTGATCCGATGTATGGCAATTAGTATTTGCAAAAGTTGCATATTTTAACGTTGTATTTGCAAAAGTTTGTTATGTATTTGTAATTGATTAGTATATGTATGTATAGTACAATAGATTCTCTTAGTCCTTTAATAAGGGATTTATCAAGAATGCCCCCATTATGGATGTGCACAAGTTGATCCATTTTTTTTTCTGATCTTATCTATATATATATTCTTCTATATGTCACGTTGTCTAGTGTCAAAGTATTGAAGAAATCCATGATTTCATCATTAGCCGGAAGTAACAGCGCATGATGGTACGAAGCTCTCCAAAGTTGTTTTGGAATGGAGTCCCTGATAAGATAATTCGCTTTTTGGTACGAATTTCAGCAAAGGCCTTCCAAATAGCGATATTCGGAAGGCTCTTGCTGAACTTCGTACCAAAAAGCTAATTATCCTATCCGGGACTCCGTTCCAAAACAATTTGGAGAGCTTCGTACCATCATGCGCCAGTTACTTCCGGCTAATGATGAAGACATGATTTTCTTGAATATTTTTACACTAGACAACGTGACATATAAAAGGGTAGATGAGATCAGGAAAAATATGGACCATTTTCTGCACATCCAGAATGGCGCCATTTTGTTAAATCCCTTAAAGGTTAAGAGAATCCATTATGATTCTGAATCCTGTTCCTAGCCAGGGACTAATGGTTTTCCTCGTATATTAAGAAATCACAATCCAAACATTTAAAAAATGTTACATTTGCATAGAATTTGTTCTCGACGTCAACGATGCCCGGCCCGCATCCTCGTCGTCGACCCGTTCATGACGACGTCCTGCTTCAGAGGCACCATGTCCGGGAGTGGGCACCGCCGGGCTAGCACTGGGAGGTGCTACCTTCAGGGGCACGCATCTTGGTGAGGAACCCAGGACCCATCGTCGACCCGGAGCTTCTTTGGTGGCTGGCGCGTGGGCCACATTCGATGCGGAGGCTGGCGTCCCCCGCGGAGGTGGTACGTCACCGTGTCAGGGAGGAGGACGAGCACGTCCGTCGCTACATGATTGTGTTGGACGTCAGGTTCTCCAATACCTGGCAGGTTCTTCAGGGATCTCACCCGAGATATGATCCTGTGATGGTGTAACATCCCCAGCTCAACACTACAGTGATCACCCTCTGATAATTCCAAGTCATCATGTTCAACAGAGCTTAATCATCATTAGTATCATATCTCTTTACAAATTCCAATTCAAATGGATTTTCAAACTTAAAGTGGAAAATAAAAGTTGTTCAAATCAGAAACTAAAATGTTCAATAAATAGCAAATAATTCATAGGCAATTACAAAATGGTAACCAACATTAATGGGATTAACTAAGTAACTCCAACAACCTTAAAAAGTGGCTGAAAACAACATTTAATAACCTTTTAATTAATCCAAAATAAATATGAAATAGTATTTACCCCAAACTAGTTTTTGGTGATAGGATATATTGCAATGTGAATTATGAGCTTGGTCACGCATTTTACAAAATTCTTTAAGTGCCCAAACAATTAGCTAAACAGAGTAGAAAAGAAAATAGAAAAAGGAAAATAGAAAAGGGCCTATTCGTTACTGTGCACTTAGGCCTGCTGCTACAGATTTGGGCCCAGCCCATCTGGCGCTCGTCCCCTTCCTCCCCGCGCTGTCGGCCGCGCCCGTCGACACGTCGCCGGCACCGCACGCATCGCCCATCCGCCGTTTTCCTGCGAGGATAAGGATCCCCTCCGCGCCGTGGTGA
Source organism: Thinopyrum elongatum (assembly GCA_011799875.1). Classification (NCBI taxonomy): domain Eukaryota; kingdom Viridiplantae; phylum Streptophyta; class Magnoliopsida; order Poales; family Poaceae; genus Thinopyrum; species Thinopyrum elongatum. The sequence continues at coordinate 439,294,089 of CM022297.1, forward strand.
ACCCTAGCACGGCAGAGCAACCCCCCTCTCGTCCTTTCTCCCTCGCTCGTCTCTTTTTTCGATCTGGATCGGAGCCGTCGCCGTCAATCGCCACCACCGCGGCCACCGAGCACCTCGCACCGCACAGCGATGTCCAGTAGGACCGCTGTGCTCGACTCCTTCGGTTGCGGGCAGCAGAGCAAGCCGGAGGCTGCCGCAATGCCACCCCGACCTCTTCTTCTCCTTCGGCACCGGCGAGCACCGTCGCCTCGATTCACCGCCCCCCTGTGCTCCGTGACCTCGTCGGGCCTTTCATGCGCCCCTCGGTGAGCTACCGTTCTTCTCTTCCCCCTCTCGGCGCCGTCTCGCTCGCCCCTAGCTACCTTCCGCCGTTGCCTTCGCTCGTTGCCGCCGCCTTGCTTCACCCTCATGGCCACAGCCGCCCGAGCTCGCATCTGAGCACGGCGTCGTGCTCAGGGCACTGCCAGGAGTCCACCGAGGCTATCTGCTCGTCCTCCCGAGTCCCCTAGCTCCCTGTTCAACCTCACATGTACTCCGGCGCCGCCCGCGAGCTCGCCACCGACGAACCTGACCACCCCAGCTCGCAAGACTAGCACTGTTCGATGCGGCTCGCTTCGCTCGTTCGAACGAGCCCTTCCCCGCGCCAAATGGTGGCCGGGAGGCGATTTCCGCGCCACTCCGCCGTGTCTGTGGTCGTCGGAACCTCGCCGCCGGCGGGCCACCACGGAGATGCCGGCCGGGCCCACTTGGCAGGCTGCTTAGCCGCTAACTAGCCCCTAAACACTCACTGACATGGGGGGGCCGTGCACTGTAGCGATTAGTATTAGGGTTAATTAACTGAACTACTAACTCTCACTGACATTTGGGCCCCACCCCACTAATTAGCTAATTAGGTTAATTTAAAATCATGTTAAACTAACAGAGACTGACCATTGGGTCCCACTGGACCCAGTTGACCAGTCAACCAGCTGACTCGACTGGACCCAGTCAATGACAGGTGGGTCCCACTGGACCCACTGTCCAGTCAACGCTGACCCAGTCAACTGCTGACTGTGCAGTTGACTGGGCCCACTGTCAGACACACCAGCACTCTGCTGGGTGCACTAGTGGGTGCCTGTAGCATTTTCAGTTTGAAATAATTCAAATTAATAATAAAACAGAAAATCCATAACATAAGTTAAACTTCGGAAATTCGTAGAAAATAATCCGCAGCACGGATCGAAAAACTTTATAGATGAAAGTTGCTCAGAACGACGAGACAAATCCGAATACGCTCTCCGTTTATCTGTCACATGCCTCTAACTACCTGAATATGGAACCATCCCATCCGGTTCATATGTCTGGCAGACGTCCGGAACCGGGAAAACTTTCCCGTTAAATTCCCGCTCCGTCTATAGCCCTCAGCACTGCACTCCCTCTAGCACCACATATTTGCCATGTTACGCTTTCTGATGCTCTGATTGCTCTTTTATTTATTGTGTTTCCCCTCCGTTACTTCTTTCCGGTAGATTCCGATACCGACGTAGTCCCCGAGAACGACGTAGCTTCGGAGTACGACTACACCGTCGAAGACCCTGCCTTTGCCCCCGAGAAACCAGGCAAGCACCCCCCTTTTGAGCATATCGATATCGCCTATTCTCTTCTCTCTTATGCTTGCATTAGAAGTTACTACTGCTGCTGTTATCCTATTTCTGCTGCATAGCCTGTTTATTGTAACCTGCTATTGTTACCTGCCTGCTTATCCTAAACTGTTTAGTATAGGTTAGGTAGAGACCCAGTAGAGTCCCCACTGTATCCCAACTGCCCCGCTGGATTAACAGAAGACCCGAGTAATTGGATCAAAGACCAGGCCCCGGCACCGCACGTCACTTCCCTTTAGTTGCTCGACACTACTAGGTTACTATCGAGTGCCGAGGGTGATACCTCGTCAGCACTTCTGATGATAACCTTGTAGGTTAGTTAATCGGTCATGGTCAGCTAGGGTGATTCCTCCTACACCACCCCCGATAACGACGAAGTCGTGCAACACATCAAGTGTGGAACTCGAGAGTGATTCCTCCTTCGTTCACCTTGATGTTTACGTCAGGTGGGAGTCCAACGAGGGTGATGCCTCGGATTCCTTCTTGATATCGTAGCCACACGGATGCCTTTACATTATTGTTGACACTGTTTAAACTAGATAAAGACGGGTCGGCCCTGAGGGGTACCCCCACGAGATTATGATGAGAGTGATATGGAGTCGGGTGGACCTGGATGGTGCCTGAGAGCTGAACACGAGGCGTGGCCGGGCATTCTTAGCCCTTGCCGCAAGTCCTCGAGACGGGCGATGGGGTCACATCTTTCGTGAGTCTCTGCTCGTTTCCGCAATACCAACACACTAACGGTTTGGATATTTGATCCGAGGGGCCTCTGGCCTGATAGCACTAACCATCATGTGGGCATAGTATGGGCGTTCTGCGTCGTATACTTCAGCCGGAGCTTAATAGACGTCAGCGACTGAGCGGCATGCGCTGGGTTGGACTGGTAACGCCCTGCACTTGTATAAGGGGGGCTAGGTCTACTCACCGGCCGCGTTCACAACATGCAGGAGTTCCCGGGGCGATGGCCCAAGACCCCTGGGGGCATAGGTTTAGTCCGGCGTGCTGACCTCTCTGTTAAGTATTCGGTCGGGTTGCGGCATATCGTTTGGCCGAGGCCGGGCATGACCCAGAAAAGTGTGTCTGGCCGGTGTTAATCGAGCGTGGTGGGTAAGTTGGTGCACCCCAGCAGGGAAGAACTAATCTATCGATAGCCTGTCCTATGGTAACGGACACTCGGAGTTGTATCCCGATCGGTACAACTAGAACTGGTGACTTGAGATGAAATGGATAGTATGACTCTGGGATTGCTTTCTCATAGGGAGTCGAGGAAGAATCTATAGGCGAGGTTGATTATACTACTACTACTTTACATTAAGTAATCTGCACTCTTCTAATGCTGCAAGACCGATGAAGATGCTAGTCTTCGATAGGACTAGGCCTTCCTCTCTATTCTGGCATTTCTGCAGCCCAGTCCACATATACAGCCCTCCTTTGAAAATGTTGCATATGTAGTGTAGATCCTTGCTTGCTGAGTACTTCGGATGAGTACTCATGTTTGCTTTATTTTCTTTTTCTCCCCATATCCATTTGTCGCAACCAGATGACGGAGCCCCAGAGATAGCTGCCCCTGTCGATGACTACGGCTACTACTACTACCCTCCCGGCGAGTACTACTACGAGGAGCCGACCGATGACCAGGAGTAGGTTCGGAGGGTCCTACGCAGGAGGCCTACGCCTTTCGATCGTAGTGTTTTATTTTGCCCCGCCTTTCTAAAGGCCTATCTGTTTCTCTGTAATATCTGTACCCAGATATCTGATGCTTCCGCTGACGCTTGTATGCCATCGAGCTATGTATTCGAGCCCTCGACGCCCTGGCTTGTAATATAAAGCTTGTAAGCCTTTATTTATGTTTTAGAGTTGTGTTGTTTTATCTTCAAGTGAGTCCTTAGGCTTGATCGTGTGCATTTGCGTGTATGGTTAGTGCATGATTAAGCCGGGGTCGTCACAGGTTGGTATCAGAGCCGACTGCCTGTAGGAACCCCCTTTCCAACTCCTTGGCCGAAGTTGAGTCTGGTAACCGAAAACTGTTTTACTAACTTGGCTGTGTGGCTTACGGGCCCACGTCGCCAATTGGCAGTTATTAGGATCTTTTATTCCTCGTCTATACTCTTGGACTCTGATCTCTCTTCTATTCGGGTTAAATATTTTACTAACTCTGGCATTATGTTGTCATAACCACTTCCTCCCGGAGAGCCCTTTCACTATAGATGATCGTCTGCTTCATCAGAAGATTCTGAAGATACTCCTCGATGTTAACCGAGACCCTGTCCCACTGCTTTGCAGTTCCTGACCACCGGTAAACTACGATAGATAACTACTTACACTCGTCGTTCATAGATTCATTTCAGTTACTCCCGGGTTTCATCCGACATATCGAAGTACTATACGACATTTCGAGAATTCCCTGAACCTACTGCTCTTGCATGTACCGTACTACCGATAATCACTGTGAATAGCTGCACATCCTTGCCATTTGAATCTTCATTCCCAGTTAATTCTTTATGTACGAGCTACCCCAAAAATACTCCTCGTTAATTCGGGAATCCTTTGAGCCTACCGCCGTGTAGCCTCTTTTGCACTGCGGATAATTCCTCATATTTACTAGGGATCCGTTCATCCCTAGTTGTTCAAACGTTCCGCCGAATACTTTCCATTGTTAATCGTTCTTCCGAAAATTCTCTGCACCCTATTGCTTTTGAAATTCCTGCCTGCTTGCATTACGGTTAATTCTAGATGTTTAGCAATCTTCATTGACATCCCATGTCAATGCCATTTGCGTCCCTTGATTCAATCTGCTACGAATGCTTTCTATCATCCGCCGATTCCTAGAATTCGTCCTTCCGGCTCATTCACCATTCCGGACATGAGCTGGTTCTTGGCCAATTGAGCATTGGTTGATTGTCCAACTAAGCCTGTTTAATTTACTTGTCCTTTTGCCCAGGTAATCTACCTGCCCCTCCTCACTATGGAGGTCATGATTCCTCTAGATATTATACTTAAGTTATTCAAGTATTTCTTTAATTCGATGTGCTTGCCTCTCGTCCTTTCCCAGAGGACTCTCAGGTGGAACCAGTTGTTAAAACCTTACCCCGTTAGTTCTCACAGATCACTTGATTCCTTTTGGGAACAATTATCCGACCGATTCTTTTCTATTCTAAGAACCTTATCGATTCCTTCCCTGTTGACATTGCCTTTGGCACTGAAGCCTTCTCTACTTCTTACCGTCTGTATATCTGCCCTGCTTGCATGACACGGAGAGACAGTGCATTCCTTCTCCATATTGACTTGGGGCTGACTACTGACCAGGACATGTTCCGTAACCATGAGTGGAGATCTCTGCAAGACGGAACCCTAAAGTTGTCTATCTAGTTCTGTTCAACCTACTCATATTTGGACAGAGCTTTTGCTTCTGATCCTTCGTTTCTGAACCATAACTCCTTTGTACTTAAATGTCAGATTATTCGGATGTTTCTATAATCTGATGCCGTTACATTCTTTCTTCTTCTGTTTGAGTACCGATACTCACATCAGATCCTTTGCCGACCATCTGATCTTTTGCTGGGTTGCTATCCGACAGTATCGATCATATTCAATAACCTTGCAAGTCTTTCCTCGGATACAGAATGTCTATGGTAAAATGTATCCTCTCCTTCTGTCAACCATGCTCTGCTTCCGAGCTTGAGTTCATTACTCCTGCAAATTGTTGTGTATGTTCCTAAGATACCCGGATGGGTTGAACATATGCTTTCCTTAACCTGTGTAGATTGAAAGTTATGCGGGTTACATCTACTCGCGTTTCGTCGGATAAATTTGCAACTCTACAACTTCTTCTAAGACGAGAAGTGAATGAAAGGATATGCATTGAAGAAGTGGGGGTCGACCATGAACCTTTGCGTTCATGCCCATGGACCCGATGCAGAACTTATCATGGAAGCTTCTCTTAAAGGTTCATCTGTATCTGTGAGTTGATCCTTTGTGATCGTGGCTCCGATCATACTTTTCCTTGATTCCATTTCCCGGACAAGTTAAGGCACTTGTCTTTTGCAAACCAGTATGCTCACCCAACCTCTATCTTGAATCTACCTTCGAGTATTACCCCCTGGTATCTCGAGAATATCTCAGGGACTACATAACTTCTTATGAGTTCTTCATCAACTATTATTGATCACCAATCACAATTTTCTCCGGGTTCTGAGTTGTTTGTCACTCGAGAACCCCGGTAAGTGAATCAATTCCGCACTCCGATTCATTAACTCCAAGAAATTTTCGTTGTTTATGAGTTTAATAATCCTTCAAGCCATCCCTAGTCTGGTCGGCCATATCATTTTCACGCCAACTTTTAACTATGCTACCTGGTCCTTATGCCCGGAGCAACTCCCGACGATGAGCTAAGCTTACGTTGATCTTCTTCACCTTATCATTTCACCTCGAACAACAAGCTTGATTTCGAGCGTGTGTCGAATCCGAGGTTCTCATAGCTTTTTTACTTCATCCTCCCCGTTGCTTGATGTCGTCGCTGCTCGATGGCATCTTCATAGAGTCTCTCGACAAAATTTGTCGTGATCACCGTCAACACTTTGGCTTCTTCAGAGATGTCAATTGAATTCATGGCTAGAAATACCATCCCTGCCCCTCGATGATTTTTGACATCATCGATGACCTCTTGACTTTCTGCCAACACAGACCTGGTTGTGTTTGGTTAATCCTTACATCCCGAGTTGATCTTGGAAGTGTTCCTTTGTATCTCTTGCGATCTTTCGATCCAATCCTTACCTGATACACCATATTAATGCTACCACGAAGCATGAATGTGGTATTCCGAATATCAACAAGAACATTGGAAGCACATTGCCAAAAGTTACTTGATCTATTATCCAGACACCGTTGTATGGATAACATCATGAATTCCCTTACCCCTTCATCTAAATGGTGATGTACTAGCTGCCCTGACTGGTATATCATGATCTGCTTTTCCTTGGAAATGATACACTCCTAACTCTTGGGTTTAGTCACATTTTCCTTTCCATTGTTTTGTTTAACCTTTCTTGTAATCTACATGATCTAAGCAGTAATATTATCCTGCTTATGTCAACCCCTCGGTTCTACAACTCTGTCAGTGAGACCCTGTTACTATTGTTGATGACATTCCGGTAACCACCGATGGACGAGAGCTTTGCCTATTGGTCTGCCTCGTTCAACGAGCAGGAATGTGGTTCTCTTCGTCCCTCGCCCTTGGTACCGACGATGTTGCCGACATAGCTGACAAGTTATCTTCTGACACGCCTTAATGTCGTGACCATGATGTCACTGTCCTCCCTACTCTCGATCGACAATCACCACAGTTCCACAGGATCGCGGAACCTGACTCTTCTGTACAACTTTGATTCCGAAGTTTCCTATGCTCTTGGCTTTCTGTGTTGTCACGAGCCACCCCTCGAGAAATGATCTACTCCCAGTACCCTGAACCCCTTTTCGCTCTTTGTTCAGGTATCGATCGAATATTCATTCGCCTGAAACTTCTTATCGTACCTGCATACTTTGCTCTCGATGTATTCCTAAGTTTCAACTTGAGAGATTCTTTCTACCACCTTCCGTGAGATATCTGCCAAATAATCGACCCTACAAAGGTCCGTTCTCCCGAAGTCACCTCTTACTTCCCTACTTAAATCTCGGGACGAGATTTCTTGTAGTGGAGGAGATTTGTAACATCCCCAGCTCCACACTACAGTGATCACCCTCTGATAATTCCAAGTCATCATGTTCAACAGAGCTTAATCATCATTAGTATCATATCTCTTTTCAAATTCCAATTCAAATGGATTTTCAAACTTAAAGTGGAAAATAAAAGTTGTTCAAATCAAAAACTAAAATGTTCAATAAATAGCAAATAATTCATAGGCAATTACAAAATGGTAACCAACAATAATGGGATTAACTAAGTAACTCCAACAACCTCAAACAGTGGCTGAAAACAACATTTAATAACCTTTTAATTAATCCAAAATAAATATGAAATAGTATTTACCCCAAACTAGTTTTTGGTGATAGGATATATTGCAATGTGAATTATGAGCTAGGTCACGCATTTTACAAAATTCATTAAGTGCCCAAACAATTAGCTAAACAGAGTAGAAAACAAAACAGAAAAAGGAAAATAGAAAAGGGCCTATTCGTTACTGTGCACTTAGGCCTGCTGCTACAGATTTGGGCCCAACCCATCTGGCGCTCGTCCCCTTCCTCCCCGCGCTGTCGGCCGCGCCCGTCGACACGTCGCCGGCACCGCACGCGTCGCCCATCCGCCATTTTCCTGCGAGGATAAGGATCCCCTCCGCGCCGTGGTGAACCCTAGCACGCCACAGCAACCCCCCCTCGTCCTTTCTCTCTCGCTCGTCTCTTTTTTCGATCTGGATCGGAGCCGTCGCCGTCGCTCGCCACCACCGCAGCCACCGAGCATCTCGCGCCGCACAGCGATGTCCAGGAGGACCGCCGTGCTCGACTCCTTCGGTTGCAAGCAGTAGAGCAAGCCGGAAGCTGCCGCAACGCCGCCCCGACCTCTTCTTCCGCTTCGGCACCGGTGAGCACCGCCGCCTCGATTCGCCGCCCCCCTGCGCTCCGTGACCTCGCCGGGCATTTCATGCGCCCCTCGGTGAGCTCACGTTCTTCTCTTCCCCCTCTCGGCGCCGTCTTGCTCGCCCCTAGCTACCTTCTGCCGTTGCCAACGCTCGTCGCCGCCGTCTTGCTTCACCCTCTTGGCCACAGCCGGCCGAGCTCGCATCCGAGCACGGCGTCGTGCTCAGGGCTCTGCCAGGAGCCCACCGAGCCTATCCACTCGTCCTCCCGAGTCCCCTAGCTCCCTGTTCGACCTCACCCGAACTCCGGTGCCGCCCGCGAGCTCGCCGCCGACGAACCTGACCACCCCAGCTTGCAAGACTAGCACCGTTCGATGCGGCTCGCTTCGCTCGTTCGAACGAGCCCTTCCCCGCGCCAAATGGTGGCCGGGAGGCGATTTCCGCGCCACTCCGCCGTGTCTGTGGTCGTCGGAACCTCGCCGCCGGCGCGCCACCGCGGAGACGCCGACCGGGCCCACTCGCCAGGCTGTTTAGCCGCTAACTAGCCCCTAAACACTCACTAACATGTGGGGCCCGTGCACTGTAGCGATTAGTATTAGGGTTAATTAACTAAACTGCTAACTCTCACTGACATTTGGGCCCCACCCCGCTAATTAGCTAATTAGGTTAATTTAAAATCTTGTTAAACTAACAGAGACTGACCACTGGGTCCCACTGGACCCAGTTGACCAGTCAACCAGCTGACTGGACTGGACCCAGTCAATGACAGGTGGGTCCAACTGGACCCGCTGTCCAGTCAACGCTGACCCAGTCAACTGCTGACTGTGCAGTTGACTGGGCCCACTATCAGCCACACCAGCACTCTGCTGGCTGCACTAGTGGGTACCCATAGCATTTTCAGTTTGAAATAATTCGAATTAATAATAAAACAGAAAATCCTTAATATAAGTTAAACTTCGGAAATTCATAGAAAATAATCCGTAGCCCGGATCGAAAAACTTTATATATGAAAGTTGCTCAGAATGACGAGACGAATCCAAATATGCTCTCTGTTTATCTGTCACATGCCTCTAACTACCTGAACATGGAACCATCCCATCCGGTTCATCTGTCTGGCAGACGTCCGGAACCGGGAAAACTTTCCCGTTAAATTCCCGCTCCGTCTATAGCCCTCAGCATTGCACTAGGTCACCTCTAGCACCGCGTATTTGCCATGTTACGCTTTATGATGCTCTGATTGCTCTTTTATTTATTGTGTTTCCCCTCCGTTACTTCTTTCCAGTAGATTCCGATACCGACGTAGTCCCCGAGAATGATGCAGCTTCGGAGTACGACTAAACCGTCGAAGACCCTGCCTTTGCCCCCGAGCAACCAGGCAAGCACCCCCCTTTTGAGCATATCGATATCGCCTATTCTCTTCTCTCTTATGCTTGCATTAGAAGTTACTGCTGCTGCTGTTATCCTATTTCTGCTGCATAGCCTGTTTATTGTAACCTGCTATTGTTACCTGCCTGCTTATCCTAAACTGTTTAGTATAGGTTAGGTAGAGACCCAGCAGAGACCCCACTGTATCCCAACTGCCCCGCTGGATTAACAGAAGACCCGAGCAACGGGATCGAAGACCAGGCCCCGGCACCGCACGTCACTTCCCTTTAGTTACTCGACACTACTGGGTTACTATCGAGTGCCGAGGGTGATACCTCGTCAGCACTTCTGATGATAACCTTGTAGCTTAGTTAATCGGTCGTGATCAGCGAGGGTGATTACTCCTACACCACCCCCGATAATGACGAAGTCGTGCAACACCTCAAGTGTGGACCTCGAGGGTGATTCCTCCTCCATTCACCTTGATGTTTACGTCAGGTGGGAGTCCAACGAGGGTGATGCCTCGGATTCCTTCTTGATATGGTAGCCACACGGATGCCTTTACATTATTGTTGACACTATTTAAACTGGATAAAGACGGGTCGGCCCTGAGGGGTACCCGCACGAGATTATGATGAGAGTGATATGGAGTCGGGTGGACCTGGATGGTGCCCGAGAGCTGAACACGAGGCGTGGCCGGGCATTATTAGCCCTTTCCGCAACTCCTCGAGATGGGGCGACGGGGTCACATCTTTCGTGAGTCTCTGCTTGTTTCCGCAATACAAACACACTAACGGTTTGGATATTTGATCCGAGGGGCCTCACGCCTGATAGCACTAACCATCACGTGGGCATAGTATGGGCGTTCTGCGTCGTATACTTCAGCCGTAGCTTAATAGACGTCAGCGACTGAGCGGCGCGCGCTGGGTTGGACCGGTAATGCCCTGCACTTGTATAAGGGGGGCTAGGTCTGCTCACCGGCCGCGTTCGCAACATGCAGGAGTTCCCGGGGCGATGGCCCAAGACCCCTGGGGGCATAGGTTTAGTCCGGCATGCTGACCTCTCTGTTAAGTATTCGGTCGGGTTGCGGCGTATCATTTGGCCGAGGCCGGGCATGACCCAGAAAAGTGTGTCTGGCCGGAGTTAATCGAGCATGGTGGGTAAGTTGGTGCACCCCTGCAGGGAAGAACTAATCTATCGATAGCCTGTCCTATGGTAACGGACACTCGGAGTTGTATCCCGATCGGTACAGCTAGAACCGGTGACTTGAGATGAAATGGATAGTATGGCTCTGGGATTGCTTTCTCGCAGGGAGTCGAGGAAGAATCTCTGGGCGAGGTTGATTATACTGCTACTACTTTACATTGAGTAATCTGCACTCTTCTAATGCTGCAAGACCGATGAAGATGCTAGTCTTCGATAGGACTAGGCCTTCCTCTCTATTCTGGCATTTCTGCAGCCCAGTCCACATATACAGCTCTCCTTTGAAAATTTTGCATATGTAGTGTAGATCCTTGCTTGCTGAGTACTTCGGATGAGTACTTACGTTTGCTTTATTTTCTTTTTCTCCCCATATCCATTTGTCGCAACCAGATGACGGAGCCCCAGAGATAGCTGCCCCTGTCGACGACTACGGCTACTACTACTACCCTCCCGGCGAGTACTACTACGAGGAGTCGACCGACAACCAGGAGTAGGTTCGGAGGGTCCTAGGCAGGAGGCCTACGCCTTTCGATCGTAGTGTTTTATTTTGCCCCGCCTTTCTAAAGGCCTATCTGTTTCTTTGTAATATTTGTACCCAGATATCTGATGCTTCCGCTAACGCTTGTATGCCATCAAGCTATGTATTCGAGCCCTCGAGGCCCTGGCTTGTAATATAAAGATTGTATGACTTTATTTATGTTTTAGAGTTGTGTTGTGATATCTTCAAGTGAGTCCTTAGGCTTGATCGTGTGCATTTACGTGTATGGTTAGTGCACGATTAAGCCGGGGTCGTCACAGATGGCTCCTTCTCTTTGGGTGTCCATCGCGGGTGAACTAGATTATTCGATTGTATTCGATCTGTATTAGCTAGTGATGTATTCGAGATTATAATTATTCGATAATATTCGAGACGATGTATCCGAGATTATATTCGATGATGCATATCCATTATCTGGATTATTCGAGGTGCATATTATCTACTATGATTCTATTTTTCCTTATTGATTGCATGCATGCATTCTAATTTGAATACTAAATTGTTTTATCTTTCTTCTGGATTAGTTAAATAAAAGCTATGGACAATATCGGCAGAGAAGGAGAAGAGGCCCTGTTCGACATCATAAGCTCCCCGAGCCTAGATGGGAATGAAGAAGATGACGGCTCGCAATATCTGAACCCTACCGGTGAGGGTATGATCTTTGATGAAGGCGAACGAATAGATGAAGTCCAGACCTTCGATGACGAAGGAAATGTTGTTCTTGAAATAACGAAGACCGGCGAGGTATATTTATATAAGCAGACATCTGGTGATCATCACTTGTTTTAATTGATTTGTATATATATTAACGAATCGATCTTTCTTCTTTTAGCCCTCCGGATCGAGCAAATCTTCTACAAGCAGCAGGACTGTTTGAGGCCCGGCCAAAAAGTTGAAGGATGGCGTAAAGTACAACATCGATGCCATCAAACCTAATGGCGAACCGCGCGAACCTAAGAAGAATGCGAACAAGTTCATTCATCAATGCGGAGTTATTGTCAGGGACCAAATCCCGATCTCCATGCAAGAATGGAAAAAGCCAGCAAAGGAACTTCTAGATGTTACTTTTGTCGACCAAAGAGCAAAATATGGGCTTTGGGAATCTCTCATGTCATATTTCACCCTACCAGATCATTTCACAGATGCAGATGTGGAGAAAGTCAAGAACGCTGCTCTTAGGAAGATGGCGATAGCATTCAACAACCACAAGAAAAGTATATGGGCCGCGTACGTCTATGCAGGAAAGAAGACTCCAGCATTCAAGGGAACACTGGAGAAGGCAAGAGATCACTGGGACGCTTTCATGAAATTCAAGGAATCGGAAGTAGCTCAGGAACGGTCGAGAAAAAACAAGATTAATGCCACGAAAAAGGAGTGACACCATAAGCTGGGGCCAGGTGGCTACGAGGTGGCCCGGCCTAAGTGGGATCTCGTTGAGCAAGAGATGATGGATGCAGGGGTCACTCCGGTTACATTGAGCTGGCCCCCCAGGTGCAGGACTTGGTTCTATGCGCATGGGGGGAAGATGGACCCAAAGACAGGCGAGGTTTTGGAGCGGGCAAGTCTTAAAGGAGCCACAGACAGTTTACTTGTTGCAATAGAAGAGGCTCGAACGGGGGTGTTCACGCTCAACAGAGAGAACGACGAGCTTACACGCGTCCTGAAGAATCCTGAACACCCGGGAAGAACACGAGGCAAAGGCATTGTTCTGTGGTTTGAGGGGTTTGCGGACTGGAACGCCGACTACAGAAGCCGTGCGAGAAAGAAGCAGCAGGAGGAGCAGAAGTGGAAGCTGGAGGAGGAGGAGAGGAAGTAGGAAGCAGACCGCCTTCGCATCGTAGAATCAAAGCACGCGGAGTTGGCACTCGCTTTCCAGCGGCAGCAACAGCAGATCGACTTACTTAGCCAGGAAAGGGGGTCTCAGCAGTGGCAGTAGCTAGCGGATCCAGCATTGGATAGCACCGTCCCATCCATGCCGAGAAGCAGCGTGGGTTCCGCCCCGGGCGATGATGCACTGCTGGATAGATACCCTGTGGATAATATCACAGATACGACAACTTGTGAGCTACACTTTAAAATGAAGAACATATCTATGAAGGTGGCGGACGGTGTTGCTTATACAAACCCCCCTGAAGCAACCTTCCATTGGAATCCGATTCCAGCTGGCTATGCTCATGTCGGGGTCGATGAAGTTGTGGCACAATATTCGGGGCTAGAGCTTGACATTCCTGGAGGTAACGACGAGCGCACATTGGGAGAGGCCGTACATTGTATCATTCTATGGAGAAAGGATTGCATCGTCTTTCCAAGGCCACCGACACTGCGTCAACCGGCTCCTCCTCCAAGTCCGCCGCCTCCTCAGCAGACTCCCGCTCCTCCAAGTCCACCACCGCGTCAGCAGACTCCTCCTCCTCCAAGCCTGCACCGTGTCAGCCCACTCCTCCTCCTCCAAGTCCGGCACCGCGTCAGCCGACTCCTCCTCCAAGTCAGGCACCGCGTCAGCCGTCTTCGCCGCCTCAGCGGGCTCCGTCGCCTAAGCAATAGCGGAAGAGAGGCGCCGCAGCTACGGCGGCTAGCGGTACAACAGGAGGCAAGAAATACAGATTTGGTCCAAGCCTCAAGCCTCTTCCGAGGTTGCCTTATGACCTGACTGACGAGGAAAACGAGATCGAAGTGCAAGCCCAAGTGAGGGCCCATTTTGGACCGAAACCGCCCCCGCCGCCAAAGGAGAAAGTACCTGAGCATGTCATTGACCACTTTATTCGTATGGCTCAACCACCAGCTCCCAAGCATGTTGACTCAGACTATGAACGCCAAATCAAGAAGTCATATCAAGCACAAAAAAAGGAGTCGAGCTCGAGCTCAAGCCAAACAGCTGCCAAAAAAAGCGGGAAAACTGTTCCCCAGCTGGGAGAACAGGCGGTGCAATCGATCCCCCCGCTCATTGTACTAACACATGTGAGTACCAGCGCCGATCAGATGGTAATAACCGACGATCATAGAAGGCAGGCTGAAGAGGCCGGTGTCACTGTAGAACAACTCCTAGGCATCGAGCCCATCGAAACGTTTAAAGAGGAGGAACTAAAACGGAAATATGTCCGCGGCAAACCTATGGTCAAGCCTGAGGAGATCAAGCGTCTATCAACGAGAATGTATGAATTACATCAATGGTACATGAGAGAAGCTAGGACTACCGATAAAGAGTCTCTCATGGTGAAAGTCAAGGCAGAGCATTACTTCCATGAAAAAGATCTGTGGGTTGAGTTTCAAGAAATGTTTCAGTTATTCAATCAAGACACACTCGACAAATCTATCGTCAGTTGCTATTGTCTGTAAAGGATTTCTTGTAACATCCCAAAATTCTAAATTTTGGAATGTTATATTAAATAAATAGTTTTGATTGATTGTTTGATTGTGGTGTGGTTGCTTGTGTGAAATTTGGAAACTTTTTGAAAGTTGAATGAGAGGGAATAAAATGACTTTCCCAAAACTTTCACCTTGCATTTATGATCTCCATGAATTCATATTCATTTCATCACAAAACCCTAGAGTGAAGATGATATCACTTCTTCCATTTAAATAAATGAAAAGGGTTTTGAAAAGATTTGAATTCCATTTGGAAATATTCCAAATTCGAAAACTTTATGCAACTCAATGATTTTCATGAGAGGAGATAAAATGACTTCTTCAAATTATATGAAATATGAGTTGGAAGTTTAAAACAATCAAATTTAAAGTCCCTTTGAAATTATTTTCAATTTGGAGTTATTTGGTTTTTATTCAAATTATTTTTATCCAAAAATAAAATATATGGAAATTAGGGTAAAATGATTCCCTTCAATATAAAATTAGAGGGAAATAAATTTGAAATCATTTTGGTATTTTTAAAATAATTTTTATTAGGTTTTATTGCAGCAGTAGCACTGTTTGCTTTATTTAAATTTTTGTGAAATTTATTTGCCGCTGAAAATATGTTCATCTTTTAGGAAATCTTTTTCTGAAAATTTTGATATATAATATGCCTATGGAAATTTTTCTTATTTTCCGTTTACCTTTTTTTGTTTTTATTCTAAAAAAAAAACTGTACGAGCGACCGACTGCTATCCTTCGCCAGCGTGCGCAACATAGCTAGCAGGTCGGACTATATTATTTTTCCAGTTGTCCTTTAATTTATTTATTTTCTGTTCAAAAAAAAAAAACTCCGCGCAAGCACACATGCGCGCACACGCGCAGGCCGGCCGAAGGCCCATGCGGCGTCGTTTCTTTTTTTGTTTTTCCTATATCTTTCGTCTGCCTTTTGTTTACGTTTAGTCCCACATTGCCTAGCTTTTGACCTCTAAGCCTCCTTTCCACCTATAAATATAGACCCATAGAGCCTCCAAAAATCATCTGATTCGGGTTAAATCAATATATTTTGGTTTGACTAGATTCACTAAATAAAAATATTTTTCTTCTCTCCGGCGGGACTTCTGAAAGTTGTCTTCTTTCTCGGAAGTCATCTTTTCTCTACCTTATAAAGGTATCTTTCTTCGTATTTTTTTATATACTCCCGTAGCTTATTATTTCTAGACTAGTACGGTAGAATAATTACATTTATAAATTAGTCCTTGTATTTACATTTTAGGACTAGAATTCTTTTAGCCATAACTCTTTTTCTTCCGTAAAACAGCTTGGCCCTGATTTTTCAAATAGCCATAACTTTTTACTCGTTCATCCAAATTAGACGAAACCAACGCCAATATTTTTGTCTTGATTCCACCTTTCTAGTGAATCTATCAAATAAACTTTTTGCAACTTTCAAATTTCGAAATTTGTTCAGATTCATATTCAAACTTGTTTTGGCTATAACTTGAGTTTCGTAACTCCGATTTAATTGATTCTTTTTGCTAATTGAAGCTCTTGACCTAAACTTTCTGATAAGACCAAATCCACCCAATTTTGGTACTGTTAGAAATTGTTTTCTGTTGCAAGAGTTAATTGCTAGTTTTCGAAGTTTTTCGAGATCTTTTCTTCGATTCTTTTGCATGAGTGCTTATGTATGCAATTGCTTGCTCACGTTACATTGAACGGAGTGTGACGAGTAGAACTATCAGGAATTATGAGTGCGAAGGATCTTCATCAACAGTACAAGGCAAGTTCACACTTTGATCATACTCTTCTATACCTAGTTTTTATGCATTAGTTTTATCCTCAAACACTACATGACTAGGATGTGATTAACTTGTGGGTATTGGGAAGTAGATGATGAGGTAGAACCTATTGCCCTTTTATTATAAAACCCTTGGGAGTTACTTCCACGCTATGCTTATGTTGCCATGCTATGCTCGTAGACGTGGATTGGGTCTTGAGTGTATCCATGACAGATGTGAGATTTTTAATTAATGGTTCAACTTAAGGTGGCAACTTTAATACACATCTGGGTGGATTGCTTGTTTGGGCACCTGGGGATATACCAGTGTTGTCCTAGGAGATCCCGGGGATATACCGTGTGATCCTCCTACGGTCCGCCACCCAGGCTCAAAGGGATCATAAGATTATTCATGCTAGAAACTTCCGTGTGCAGCCACAAGCTATTATGGGCTCTAGCATAGTTGAGTATGTTACATGACCTCTTTCAGTGGTAGGCTAGCAGATGTAGGGGAAAGTAGGTGTAACTGTCTACCCAGAGTAAAGAGTAAATGTTTCTGAAAGACTGTGTCTCGGTCATCCGTTTCTCAAACACCATGTAGTGCGAGAAATCCAACGGAAGAGATCGAGTCTTGTGGGGAAAAGTGCACAAACCTCTGCAGAGTGTAAAAACTAATCATGATTTGCCGTGTCCCCGGTTATGGACATCTTGAGTATCTGGTTCTTGGATTTTCATATTGAATGCCCTCATTGTGAAGGAAATCACCCAACTGAAGAATGCCCAACTAGGCAGATTACTTGTTTCTTGTGTGAAGGGACTACCCACTACCCTGCTCAGTGTCACATTTACCCCATGGTACAAAGAACCATCCAGCAGAAGAAAGAAGCAATGAAAGGAGCCCTCATGGAAATTTTAGAAGAACCTGTGATGAAGGAAGAGGTGGAGGACACACCCGAAGAAGACCTAATTAAACCCTGCACCAAGTCATGTTATTCATGTGGAGAAGAAGGACACATCTCCCAGAATTGTCTGAAGGGGGATCTAGTAGCATTCCCGACAGAGGAAGTAGAGTATGATCCACAGGAAATAGAAGTCCTGATTGGCACGGAAAAGTCCAGGAAGAGAAATAGATTGGATTCCAAGAACAACCAAATTTCTACAAAGGACCTGAGTCATATCATATGTTTTAGGTGCAAAGATTCAGGACACTACTTTAGCGAATGCCCAAAAAGGAAGCCGAGGACCCAAGGAGGCTATGTAATCACTAGGAAACCACGAGACTTGTCAGAAGTAATATGTTTCTGCTGTAATGAAGCATGTCACTTTGCCAGAGATTGTCCCAATGAGAAGGAGACTTGTGCTAAATAGTTGTGTCGAAAAAGAAATATAGTAGTAGTAGTGGGAACAATTCTTTTTGAGGTATTGAGATGGGCCATAACCCACAGGCCCTAGGACCTACCAAGAAGCAAGCACACTCTTGCTGAAGGAAAAACCCTGGAAGAAGATACGACTTTATCAACAGACGATCTTATAGGAGTTAATGCAAAACCTGAGAGAGGTGAAGAACGATAGATGTTCGTTTGGCTTGCAGAATCAATGGATTTATCCGAACTTAGTTCGTCGACAAGAGAAATTCTGCAATGCTTGTGAGGATGACCGAGTGATAGAATGCGAGATTCGCTAAACCATATACAAGGTAATGATTTGGGTGCGGGATGGATTGATCACCATACCGACTTACTCTTATTATTCGCCTTGCTATATGGGATGGTAAATCTGAGTGACTTACCCATAGTAGAGCGACGACGATCAAAACCTTGTTTAAACCATAGAATGGTGTGACAATTTTTCCCCTTGTACAAGGCAGTTGTTGCCAACCGTAGGCCATACGGTGAGAATGAAGCCCAGACCCGTTTTTCTGCAGGGACCCAGTCAAATTGTTTGATGACCACCATGAGATATCGATAGTTGTTTAGTATTGGCGCCAAACATGTCAGCTAAGAAGACACTGTCTCGGAAGAACCTTAATTACCATGATGCAAGGACACAAGAATTGAAAAAAAAAAGGTTATGCCACTACCGGAAGAGCGCAGAGAAGGAATTATCCTGAAGATCTGAGAAGATCGACACTGTCAACAATAAAGATGGAGTACATGAGTTTTGATGGAACCATAACCATGCTTCTAAGGGTGGTAGCACCCCAGACCTTCATGACAATCGATGGATTTTGAGGAGACCCCCGACCCTAACCTATTTCTTGCTAGCCTCTCCGAATCTCAAGGACGAGATTCATTTTAAGGGTGGTAGGTTTGTAACATCCCAAAATTCTAAATTTTGGAATGTTATATTAAATAAATAGTTTTGATTGATTGTTTGATTGTGGTGTGGTTGCTTGTGTGAAATTGAGTGAAATTTGGAAACTTTTTGAAAGTTGAATGAGAGGGAATAAAATGACTTTCCCAAAACTTTCACCTTGCATTTATGATCTCCATGAATTCATATTCATTTCATCACAAAACCCTAGAGTGAAGATGATATCACTTCTTCCATTTAAATAAATGAAAAGGGTTTTGAAAAGATTTGAATTCCATTTGGAAATATTCCAAATTCGAAAACTTTATGCAACTCAATGATTTTCATGAGAGGAGATAAAATGACTTCTTCAAATTATATGAAATATGAGTTGGAAGTTTAAAACAATCGAATTTAAAGTCCCTTTGAAATTATTTTCAATTTGGAGTTATTTGGTTTTTATTCAAATTATTTTTATCCAAAAATAAAATATATGGAAATTAGGGTAAAATGATTCCCTTCAATATAAAATTAGAGGGAAATAAATTTGAAATCATTTTGGTATTTTTAAAATGATTTTTATTAGGTTTTATTGCAGCAGTAGCACTGTTTGCTTTATTTAAATTTTTGTGAAATTTATTTGCCGCTGAAAATATGTTCATCTTTTAGGAAATCTTTTTCTGAAAATTTTGATATATAATATGCCTATGGAAATTTTCTTATTTTCCGTTTACCTTTTTTTGTTTTTATTCTAAAAAAAAAAACTGTACGAGCAACCGACTGCTATCCTTCGCCAGCGTGCGCAACATAGCTAGCAGGTCGGACTATATTATTTTTCCAGTTGTCCTTTAATTTATTTATTTTCTGTTAAAAAAAAAAAAACTCCGCGCACGCACACATGCGCGCACACGCGCAGGCCGGCCGAAGGCCCATGCGGCGTCGTTTCTTTTCTTTGTTTTTCCTATATCTTTCGTCTGCCTTTTGTTTACGTTTAGTCCCACATTGCCTAGCTTTTGACCTCTAAGCCTCCTTTCCACCTATAAATATAGACCCATAGAGCCTCCAAAAATCATCCGATTCGGGTTAAATCAATATATTTTGGTTTGACTAGATTCACTAAATAAAAATATTTTTCTTCTCTCCGGCGGGACTTCTGAAAGTTGTTTTCTCTCTCGGAAGTCATCTTTTCTCTACCTTATAAAGGTATCTTTCTTCGTATTTTTTTATATACTCCCGTAGCTTATTATTTCTAGACTAGTACGGTAGAATAATTACATTTATAAATTAGTCCTTGTATTTACATTTTAGGACTAGAATTCTTTTAGCCATAACTCTTTTTCTTCCGTAAAACAGCTTGGCCCTGATTTTTCAAATAGCCATAACTTTTTACTCGTTCATCCAAATTAGACGAAACCAACGCCAATATTTTTCTCTTGATTCCACCTTTCTAGTGAATCTATCAAATAAACTTTTTGCAACTTTCAAATTTCGAAATTTGTTCAGATTCGTATTCAAACTTGTTTTGGCTATAACTTGAGTTTCGTAACTCCGATTTAATTGATTCTTTTTGCTAATTGAAGCTCTTGACCTAAACTTTCTGATAAGACCAAATCCACCCAATTTTGGTACTGTTAGAAATTGTTTTCTGTTGCAAGAGTTAATTGCTAGTTTTCGAAGTTTTTCGAGATCTTTTCTTCGATTCTTTTGCATGAGTGCTTATGTATGCAATTGCTTGCTCACGTTAGATTGAACGGAGTGTGACGAGTAGAACTATCAGGAATTATGAGTGCGAAGGATCTTCATCAACAGTACAAGGCAAGTTCACACTTTGATCATACTCTTCTATACCCAGTTTTTATGCATTAGTTTTATCCTCAAACACTACATGACTAGGATGTGATTAACTTGTGGGTATTGGGAAGTAGATGATGAGGTAGAACCTATTGCCCTTTTATTATAAAACCCTTGGGAGTTACTTCCACGCTATGCTTATGTTGCCATGCTATGCTCGTAGACGTGGATTGGGTCTTGAGTGTATCCATGACAGATGTGAGATTTTTAATTAATGGTTCAACTTAAGGTGGCAACTTTAATACACATCTGGGTGGATTGCTTGTTTGGGCACCTGGGGATATACTAGTGTTGTCCTAGGAGATCCCGGGGATATACCGTGTGATCCTCCTACGGTCCGCCATCCAGGCTCAAAGGGATCATAAGATTATTCATGCTAGAAACTTCCGTGTGCAGCCACAAGCTATTATGGGCTCTAGCATAGTTGAGTATGTTACATGACCTCTTTCAGTGGTAGGCTAGCAGATGTAGGGGAAAGTAGGTGTAACTGTCTACCCAGAGTAAAGAGTAAATGTTTCTGAAAGACTGTGTCTCGGTCATCCATTTCTCAAACACCATGTAGTGCGAGAAATCCAACGGAGGAAATCGAGTCTTGTGGGGAAAAGTGCACAAACCTCTGCAGAGTGTAAAAACTAATCATGATTAGCCGTGTCCCCGGTTATGGACATCTTGAGTATCTGGTTCTTGGATTTTCATATTGAATCCCATCACTCTAAATTAATTTGTTGGGATTAATGATTACTTTTAATTGGGATTGAGAGGGGGTTTTACCTTCTCAATGTTCAACAACCACCATGATAGTTAAATAAAATATATTCCTTTGTTGTAGGGAAAAATTGGCTTTTCGCAAAACAGTATAACCCTAGAGCTTTTCCACCAGCCAAATATGCACGTAGTATTAGCAATTATTCTGTTCATTGCTCTACTGTGTTATATTGCCAGCATATTCCATGTGCTGACCCGTTTCGGGCTGCAACGTATCATGTTGCAGACTTTTCAGACGAAGAGTAAGGTGTGCTAGGTCGTTGTCGTGCACTCAGCTATGCCGTTGGAGTTGATGGACTCACTTTATCTTCCAAGCCTTCCGCTGTTATCTTATTTAGATGGCCTTAAGCCATATTTATTGTAATCAGTTCTCTTTTGAGACATTCTTTGTAATAAGTGTGTGATTGCTACTCTGTTATAAATCCCTCAAGTACTGTGTGTGTCAGCATTACCGATCCAGGGATGACACTTGAACACAGAGATTCGATCCATTCGGGTCGGGTCGCTACATTTCTTTCTGTAAGTTAAGTCTCTAGCTAGCTGTAGTGCTCGTTCATTAACTGTAATTATCCTCACTATATTCTTTTCTGTGGTATTATACAGAATGAAGATCTATGAAATGAAAAAAGCTGGACGCTATGGCATTGGGTTCATTGACCCAAATACCATTAATGAAGAGACATGGTCACGTGAATATGATCGACCATACACAGAGAAAACCTTGCTAGAGTTCTTGGTGCGACTAAATACCCAACCTGAAATACTACTTCCTTACAACTTCGGGTGAGTGACATTGTCTTGTACTACAAATTCTGTTTTTGCTTACTAGATGTTAATAAGTGTAGTTGATGATTTATGCACATGCCCGCTTAATTATACAAACGTGTGCGCATGCAGTTTCCACTGGATCTTGTTAATCATTGAAGTTGACGAGGGAAAAGTTCAAGTACTGGACTCACTACTTAAAGAACCTAAAGAATACTCAATCGTGAAGAGGATGCTCGACAGGTAATTTCAATTATTATCGCACTATGTCGGCCTCTTTAGTTCGTTTCCTGATATCAACTAATTAATAATTCCTTTATTCATTTTCTTTGCCGGCGGGCAGGGCTTGGGAAAAGTTCATAAAAAAGGTTAAAGGACAATGAAAACAACAGCTGAAATGGGTGCGACCCAAGGTAATTAATTAAGTAGTACTAGCTAGCTAATATCTCTTTAATTCTAGTTTCAATACCATTATCATGCTTGATTAATTATTATCTGATTGAATTCTATTCTCGTAAAGGCTCTGAAGCAGGTGCCGGGGACTAATTTATGTGCATACTACGTTTGCGAGAACATTCGCATGATGGTGTCCGAAAGAAGCAAAGATGATAGAAACCGATGGGTACGTTTGCCAGAACACTATTCACAATTTTTACATCATTATCTAATATATACACACACAACTAATACATGCATATTGATCTCCTTCTTTAAAGATGATGGACATGCGGGATAAGCTCCTACCAGAGAATCGCGTACGAGCGATTCAAGAGGAAATAGTGGGATTTTTGCTCGACCAGGTCATAGATCCCAAAGGGGAATACCATTACACCGTACCTAGTTAGATCGACCTAATGCCTCCATATAATGATCTGCAAATTGTAGGAGAAATTATATATACCAAATTGTATATATATATGTATGTGAATGGTCGTGCGAGAAATTCGATGATATATATATATATATGATCGGTTCTACGAGAAAATCTAATTATATATATGCATAACGTGTACAATATGTAGTAGCGTAAAATATGTTTGAAATGAAAAAAATTAAATGCAAAATACAAAACTAAAACAAAAAATAAATCATAAACCCTAAACCCTTTAGTCCCGGTCTCCCAGCCCCCGGCGCGGGCTCGTGCCACGTGGTGGGCCTTTGGTGCTGGTTCGTGTTGAACCGGCACTAAAGGGGGGACCTTTAAACCGGCACTAAAGGCTCTTACAAACCGGCACTACAGCCCGGTTCTGCACTAGTGAATATATATTTAATTCTTCTAAAATTATCTTTCCAAATTGGAGTCACCAAAGGATCCTCCACATTAATTCTTGAGGAAACATAGCTAGAAGCTGTTAGATATTTGCTGGGAATGACATAGACCGCCGCGCGCATGTTGTTGAGGATTTATCCCCATGTTTTTGCATCCTATATATCGACATATCATTGGCAGACTCTGTTCTGCCACGACTATGGCTCTTCAATGTAGAGGTTGCCGTTTTGTCTCCCAACGCATGCCCCCTTTTTGCGCCGGCCTTCTGATCGAGCGGCAAGTTCTCTACTCACGGAGGCTTCCATAAGGGAAAATCACACCAAGCGTGCGTGACCCAAGGTTGGACCTCTATATGATTGAATTTGGTAGAAGTTATGTTGATAAGACTGGAGTTTTAGGCAATCAGAGATGATATTTATTTGTTTCAGAAATGTTGACCGAGAGGGAGCACAAATGGATGAGTACTGCAAGCTTATTCATGTCAATTTGGAAAAGCTTGATTAATTGTTGCCATATAAGCCCACCCACAAAAAAAGGACGCTTGCAACCGTAGAAAGAGAATTTAAAGTGAGTAAGCAATCTGTTTGACAAGTTCCCCAAACTCCATGAATAGAGTCAGAGTGGCACGGAGATGGCTATTCCCTATATAACTACATGCCTATTATTCTGTTAGTCCATATGTATAGGACTCAAGAAGTCATGAAAGATTAGCTGGCGACGTAGAAGTCTTTGGCTCAAAGCTAAACACCAATATACTAGCAAAACATATTTAGTAGTACACTCGATCTTGAAGCTCTTCGGAGCACCTTGGTTCTTTTTCCTACTTCAAAGTGCCACATGTTTTTTTTTTGCCTTAGCACACGATGATAGATCTAAGAATGTAAAACTTAAATCGATGGAACCATAAGGTAGAGAAACCCTCCACCTTTCTCGCTCTTGCTACAAAATTAAATATATTGCACTAGATGTTCTGACAGATTCCGAGTGCGCTGATATTGAACCACTTGCTGAGGATGACCTTAAACTCCTCCCATACTCATCTCATTGCGTGGAATATTTTTCTTACTGCTCCTTATGGCCTGCTTCTTATGCAACTTAATGCCACATGCATATGTTTCTCTGTATATTAGGTTCTGCTTTTTGTTTTAATGCCCTGATGCATGTCTTTTGTTTCCTTAGCTCATTAGCATTCATTTTTGCTTGTCTCTACGGAGAGAGGCTGGTCCCTTTAGTAAAAAGAATAGTCTATGACCATTATTGATTGTCAAAAAAATATAAGTGGAAGTGGTACTTAAAAACATGTATGTATAAATTTATTGAACTATCTAGCCAAGCTATTACTACTTTTGAGCAGCGACTAGTATTTAGTATTCGCAGCAGCAAATGCATGATATGTTTGCTTATGAAAACGCACATGAAACATATCTATCTATTTTGGCAAATTTTAACATGCTCCCATTGCACATGTAAACCCTATGTCACTGATTTTGCGCTAAGATTCGTGCAAGCATTTTCTTGTCTCTCTCCTTCTCTTTCTCTTTCTAGTTTGCTTGAGTCAGTTTGACGTGCAATAACCAGGGCACATCTAGATGTGCCCTAGAATATTTAAATCCCTCATGTCTGAATCCTGGGTACCATCCTTCACAATTGTGCAAACTGTACCAGTTTCTCTGGAGGTTCAACCGCTCTGTGCTGCAGCACGGTTGGCATCAAAATGCCAACTGACGCTAGGTTCCATGTTTGCTAGTTCCCTGCGTCACCCCCCTTGAACACAATGGTCATGAGCGCTACCATGGCCACGACCCCGACCTGAAAAACCTCCTCGTCCTCTACCAGCTGGGTCAAAGGATCCATCGAATCCTTCCTGGTTGTTCCATCCTCTTCCCTACGCACGTCTAGTACCACGGCCTGAACCTCGACCACGTCCACCCCGGCCTTTGCGAGGTGCTAGTATAAACTCCCCCCATTCTCCTTCACTGAATGCTCTCCGATACCACACTCTTCGTGCCAATGCCCAAGCATCCCGCACATGTAGCAGAAAGTTAGAAGCTTCTCACACTTTACTTGGTAGAACTCTGTTTTACCGGCCTTTGTAAAACTAACAAATCTGGTTAGTTTTTTTTTTATGTCGAGCTTAATTCTAGCTCGTATGAACTACCCAAGATAGCCACTAGGTAAAATAATCTGCAATTCTTGGACTTCCCGTATGGGTTTTGCCATGTTCTCCACAAACTTTTCCCTCTTCAGAACCATATCTGGAAACTTATGAATCTGACACCAAGTTTCAATCTTGTCTAGCTTAACACTTTCAGGCTTCGTAAATCCATCGTACTCCATCATTATCAGTGCCATACCATTGAAATCCCACGGCCCCTGGTGAATTGCTTTGTTCCAATCTGCCAAACAATCAAATTGAACGGAGAACAAATTAAGATTTATTCGCCTCCATACCACTTCCTTTCCTGGATTCCATGCCGCCCTCATGTCTGCGATCAAAGCTCCCTGGCCAATGGTTTTCGCAGTCAAAACTCTAGCAAGGGCTAGCCACTTGGGCCTTTCCTCCGGTTGATGTTGTGTGCCTCTCAGCGTCCTCGACGCCCTTTTTTAACCTGCACTTCCTCAACACGCTTTTTTTAACCTGCGCTTCCTCTCCTAGCTAAAATCCAGTTAAAAGATGGGAAAGTTTGCACTACAACTTTGTCTTGCGATGGTGTAGGCTGCTATATATGGATGTCGGGTGTACGTCCATATATTGAGCAGGTTTTCAGTACTTCAACAACGATTTCATCATTTATTTACCTTTTTGTATAAACTAACAGCGGAGCAATAACAACTTTGTATCAAATTCTCTCTCAAAAAAAAAAAAAGCTTCATTGCGCCAGGAGAGCACACGAATTGATATTGTGTACCTGAATCAAACTGGTCTGGTGAATGCTCGTCATCCACTTCGGAGCACTACAAACAGAAATATTTCCAGCTTCCAGTAAATTAGTAAATTACAACGTGAACTCTAGCACAAACAAACAAACAAACAAATCCTTAGGATGTGAAATGTCAAATACCAATTGTATTATTGTCATAGTGCTGTAGAAAGTACAGTATATAAAATCCGTGCTGCTAATTTCCATATACCTCTTTCTTTCATTGTTAGCTGTGTATGTCTGATACTGGCACATTGATACCGTGGTAGATGCCTGATGGGTCCAGTTTTCCTTTCTTTCTCAAAGCCAATAGTCCCAGCAGTCACAAGCGCACGTACGCGGTGAATCAGGAAATGACTTGGGCAGAGAATCCAGCGACCAGTGGATCGACGAGCGTCCTGGGCCGTGCCGCCGTAATCCGTGCCACCTCACTGTGTACATCATTATGCACACAACAGCCACGCGCCACAATGGCACATGGTCACTCAAATTTGTCTCTGGCTAGTCTGTCGCAACGACTCTTGTTGCGCAGAATCAACTACCTCATGCTCTACGTATGATGCTGGAGCCCAATCTATACATGATGTACTGTGTTAACAAAATTGCGGTCTTCAACTAAGATCCCGGATGCATCTCATCCCCTCGAAAAATCTTGCTGCGTGGAATGTCTCATGCAACTTGGTGCACATGAATGATGTGTGCCAGCTTCTCCCATTGACACCTGAGTACGTGTTTGTTTCGTTACATGTACAAGCCTATGTTATTTATAGCCGCACTAGCTACATGTACCATGAATGTAGAAACTTTGAGCCCATCTCTACCATTAATAGTTTGGCATTCTTGAAATTAAAATAATATTCTCCTGTTACAGTACTACATGTATTTGAAAGAGATTTATTTGAATATTGCAATTTGTCGCATGACAGGAAATAAAACAATTGCTGCAAAAGAAGACGTGATATATTAGCATTTTTAGTCTGAAGCTACACTTTACTGACTCGACTTGGACATAACAAATTTTCAGTTGATTTAAATGTAGAGACCAGTAACGTTAGGTCAGAAAGAGTTTACAATTCAACAAGAAAAGTAGGAGACAATAGACCAAATAACCTATATACTGCTATTACACGTCTACACCTTTTTCTAGAAAGGTGGTGCTTGTCCGACTTTAACGAACTGAAGCCCTTCAGTGTTTTACAACAAAATTCGTCAAACGAAAAAGGAGAAAAAGGGCAGCAACTGCCGCCCGGACCATGATGTTTCTGCATCTGACCCCCCTTGGGAGTCTATCCTTCACTAGCTGCCACACTGAATATATTGATCTTGTTTGGGAGACGAGCTTTCTGAATATCCATGGCTTGAAAGGGGGTTGCCCCTCGGTGCAGCGCCTTTTATAGACTTGGTGGAGAATTGTCCCGATTGCTCAAGTTTCCAACGAAAAGAATCTGGTTATGCCGAAGGGACGGAGTCCATAAGCATATCTGCCAATCTGTCCCATTCCTCTATATCTGTCGGCCCTAGTGAATGGCAAAATTGCGGACACCACTATCAATTTTGCCTATACTCACTGACTAAAGCATTTGGGTTCCTAGCAATGGCAAAGAGCCTTGGAAACTCCGAGGCAAGAGGAGTCGTTCCGAGCCAAACATCAAGACAAAAAACTATGGCATGTCCATTTCTGATGGTGTGTACCACGCCAATTGTTAGAAGATGCCGGATTTTCACGATAGATTTCCAGAACTAGGAACCGTTGCGACTAGTGGCCGTTGTGACGGTACATGCTGGAGGTACTTCTACATGATAATGTCTAACCACAGTCCTCCCTCCCGTATTAAGATTTTCCAAGCCCATTTGGCCATTAAGCACCAGTTCATATGTTTTATGTTAATAATCCCAAGACCCCCAACCTCGCTTTGGGCACAGATAGTGCTCCAATGCACCATGTGATATTTCTGCTTCCCAACTTCCTTACCCCAAAAGAACCGGGATCTGGCCAGATCAAACTTTGCATGGACCCCATCTTGTAACAAGAAAAAACCCACTATAAACATCAGTAAGCCAGATAGGCAAGCGTTGATCAAGGCAGTAAGCCAGATAGGCAAGCGTTGATCAAGGTTGCCCGACCTCCAGAAGATTGGTACCGGCCTACCGGGTTCTACTCTTCCAGCCACCCTATCCGTGAAGAACAAAAAGTCTTCGATGGTCAAGTGTTTGTTGGTAAGAGGCATATCGAGATATTTGATAGGAAGGGAGCCCAATCTAGAATTCATGTTGTGGGCTGCCCTTAACTGATCTTCCAGACTCCCACTGGTAACATAAGCTTTGCTTTTGTCGAAGTTTATTTTTAAGCCCAACATAGACTTTAAGCACATTAGAAGAAACTTCAGATTGATAATGAGGTTGTCATCCGCGTATCGTAAATGTGTGATTCCACCCTCGTCTAGAGGAGGAGAGTGGCATGGGCGCGGTAACAGAAAGCCAAAGGGCTTCCAAGGCGGCGGAGGTCGCGGCCAAGGCAGTGGTCGCAGCAATGGAGGAGCAGCGATGCCCAAGCGCAAGGGCGATTGCAGCTAGTACGGCATCCCAAGGCACTGGGCGAGAGAGTGCCACAAGGCCAAGGACCGTGAGCAGCAGGAATAGCAGGCTCACATGGCGCGGGTCAACGTCGAACAGTCTAGGCTTTTGCTCGCTACTGCGAGGTGGCAGACGTCACGAACGCAATCACCCCGCGCCAGTAGAAAACAGGCCTTTAGTTCGGGCCAGCCCAGCCCATTAGACCCGGTTCAGTCACGAATCGGGACCCATGCGGGGCATACGTCCCGATTCATGCGCCCAGGGGGCCGGACGGGGCCTCGTGGGCATTGGTCCCGGTTCGTCTGGACCCATTTGTCCCGGTTCGTCTGGACCCATTTGTCCCGGTTCCTGGCACAAACCGGGACCAATGGGCCTCGCTTCTGGCCCACATCCATTGGTCCCGGTTCGTGGCTTGAACCGGGACAGAAGGGGGGGCCTTTAGTCCCGGTTCCACGCACGAACTGGGACTAATGAGGTGGCTATATATATCCATCGCCGGCGAGCAGAGCACTCCACACTGCTCTGTTTTTTCTGGCCGGCGAGGGGAGAGCTTTGTGGTGCTCTAGCTCACCTCCTATGCACATGAGGTGTTTGATGAAATGCCCGAGCCACACTAGTTAAGCTTTCTCCTCTCGAAGCTCGACCTTCAAGCTCCATTTTCCTCAAGATTTGTCTAGTTTTAGCGGTCCGTCACGTCCCGTCCCCGTCTTCACCGTCGTCGATCGCCCGTGCCGATCTCGTCGCCGGCATAACCGTGGTAAGCCTCTTGTTCTTATCTTCTTTATAAAAGAAAAAAATTCTCGTCGCCGGTTTTTTACACACTTAATTATATATAATGCACGCAGATGAACCGGCAATGGATGTACGGTGACAGACGCACCTCCGAGTACATTAAGGGCGTGCATAATTTTCTCGAAGTGGCTGAGGCAAACAAGCAGAATGGTTTTATGCGTTGTCCATGCCCTATATGTGAGAATACGAAGTCTTACTCTGACCGGAAAATCCTTCACACCCACCTACTTGAGAAGGGTTTCATGCCACACTATAATGTTTGGACCAGGCACGGAGAAATAGGGGTTATGATGGAAGACAGCGAAGAAGAAGAGGACGATGACAACTATGTGCCCCCTGAATACGGTGATACTGCAACGGGGGAAGCTGAAGATCAAGAGGAACCAGACGATGTGCCCGATGATGATCTCCGCCGGATCATTGTTGATGCAAGGAGACAGTGCGAAAGTGAAAAGGAGAAGCTGAAATTCGATCGCATGTTAGAGGATCACCAAAAAGGGTTGTACCCCAATTGCGAAGATGGCAACACAAAGCTCGGTACCGTACTGGAATTGCTGCCGTGGAAGGCAGATAATGCTGTGCCTGACAAAGGATTTGAGAAGCTACTGAAAATATTGAAGAAGAAGCTTCCAAAGGATAACGAATTGCCCGACAGTACGTACGCAGCAAAGAAGGTCGTATGCCCTCTAGGATTGGAGGTGCAGAAGATACATGTATGCCCTAATGACTGCATCCTGTACCGCGGTGCGTACAAGGATTTGAACGCATGCCCGGTATGCGGTGCATTGCGGTATAAGATCAGACGAGATGACCCTGGTGATGTTGACGGCAAGCCCCCCAGGAAGAGGGTTCCTGCGAAGGTGATGTGGTATGCTCCTATAATACCACGGTTGAAACGTCTGTTCAGAAACAAAGAGCATGCCAAGTTGATGCGATGGCACAGAGAGGACCGTAAGAAAGACGGGAAGTTGAGAGCACCCGCTGACGG
Organism: Thinopyrum elongatum; assembly: GCA_011799875.1. NCBI lineage: Eukaryota > Viridiplantae > Streptophyta > Magnoliopsida > Poales > Poaceae > Thinopyrum > Thinopyrum elongatum. Next base: position 439,324,750 of record CM022297.1, read on the forward strand.
GTCGCAGTGGAGAAAAATCGAGAGAAAGTATCGGGAGGAGTTTGCAGGTGACGCAAGGAACGTATGGTTTGGTTTAAGCGCGGATGGCATTAATCCTTTCAGGGAGCAGAGCAGCAATCACAGCACCTGGCCCGTGACTCTATGTATCTATAACCTTCCTCCTTGGCTGTGCATGAAACGGAAGTTCATTATGATGCCAGTACTCATCCAAGGCCCTAAGCAACCCGGCAACGACATTGATGTGTACCTAAGGCCATTAGTTGAAGAACTTTTACAGCTGTGGAATGGAAACGGTGTACGTGTGTGGGATGAGCACAGACAGGAGGAATTTGACCTGCATGCGTTGCTGTTTGTAACCATCAATGATTGGCCTGCTCTCAGTAACCTTTCAGGACAGACAAACAAGGGATACCACGCATGCACGCACTGTTTAGCTGACACCGAAAGTATATACCTGGACAAATGCAGGAAGAATGTGTACCTGGGGCATCGTCGATTTCTTTCGACCAACCATCAATGTCGAAAGAAAGGCAAGCATTTCAAAGGCGAGGCAGATCACCGGAAGAAGCCCGCCATGCGTACCGGTGATCACGTACTAGCTATGGTCAATGATTTACACGTAATCTTTGGAAAGGGTCCCGGCGGACTATCTGTTCCGAATGACGCTGAGGGACGCGCTCCCATGTGGAAGAAGAAATCTATATTTTGGGACCTACCCTACTGGAAAGACCTAGAGGTCCGCTCTTCAATCGACGTGATGCACGTGACAAAGAACCTTTGCGTGAACCTGCTAGGCTTCTTGGGCGTGTATGGAAAGACAAAAGATACACCGGAGGCACGGGAGGACCTGCAACATTGGCACGAAAAAGACGGCATGCCTCCAAAGCAGTATGAAGGTCCTGCCAGCTACGCACTTACCAAAGAAGAGAAGGAAATCTTCTTTGAATGCCTGCTCAGTATGAAGGTCCCGTCTGGCTTCTCGTCGAATATAAAGGGAATAATAAATATCCCAGAGAAAAAGTTCCAGAACCTAAAGTCTCATGACTGCCACGTGATTATGACGCAACTGCTTCCGGTTGCATTGAGGGGGCTTCTACCGGAAAACGTTCGATTAGCCATTGTGAAGCTATGTGCATTCCTCAATGCAATCTCTCAGAAGGTGATCGATCCCGAAATCATACCAAGGCTAAGGAGTGATGTGGCGCAATGTCTTGTCAGTTTCGAGCTGGTGTTCCCACCATCCTTCTTCAATATCATGACGCACGTCCTAGTTCATCTAGTCGACGAGATTGTCGTTCTGGGCCCCGTATTTCTACACAATATGTTCCCCTTTGAGAGGTTCATGGGAGTCCTAAAGAAATATGTCCATAACCACGCTAGGCCAGAAGGAAGCATCTCCATGGGCCATCAAACAGAGGATGTCATTGGGTTTTGTGTTGACTTCATTCCTGACCTTGAGAAGATTGGTCTCCCTCAATCGCGGTATGAGGGGAGACTGACTGGAAAAGGCACGCTAGGAGGGGACTCAATAATATGCAGGGACGGGCATTCTTGGTCTCAAGCACACTACACAGTTCTACAGAACTCTACCTTGGTGACCCCGTATGTCGATGAACACAAGAACATTCTGCGCTCCAAACACCCGGAGCAGTGTGACGACTGGATTACATGTGAACACATCAGCACTTTCGGCCGTTGGTTGGAAACACGTCTCAGAGGTGACAACACTGTTTCTGATGAGCTGTACTCGTTGTCCAGGGGACCATCTTCGACTGTATTGACTTACAAAGGATACGAGATAAATGGGAATACATTTTACATGATCGCCCAAGATCAAAAGAGCACCAACCAAAATGGCGGTGTCCGCTTTGATGCAGCAACCAAGAGGGGAAAGGACACATATTATGGTTACATAGTGGACATATGGGAACTTGACTACGGACATGATTTTAAGGTCCCTTTGTTTAAGTGCAAATGGGTCAATCTGTCAGGAGGCGGGGTACAGGTAGAGCCACATTACAGAATGACAACAGTGGATCTAAACAATCTTGGGTACACAGACGAACCATTCGTCCTAGCCAATGATGTGGCGCAGGTTTTCTATGTGATGGACATGTCTACCAAGCCGAGAAAAAGAAAAGATAAGGAAGCGAATACATCATACGATGAGCCAAAGCGCCACATAGTTCTTTCAGGGAAAAGAGACATCGTGGGAGTGGAGGGTAAGACAGACATGTCTGAAGATTATGAAAAGTTTCATGAAATTCCTCCCTTCAAAGTCAAGGCTGACCCAAGCACCCTGTTAAGCGATGAAGAATATCCATGGTTACGGCGCAATAAGCAAAGGACACAAGCGAAGAAAAAGTGAAGACAGATGAAGTAAGAAAGGGTTGAAAATTGATGATATGGCTTTGAATGGTTCATTTTGAGCACACAAAAAGTCTGGAGTTCAAATAAGTTCAAAAAAATGAAATCCCTTTGTAACAGATGAGTTTTTGTCCGAAACCCTGATACTTCGAAAGAGATTGTCCATTTTGTACACTAAGTGCATCCAGTTTTTGCCGTAACCCTCTCAACTTTTTAGCACATGCTATGTGGGTGAAATGATGATATCATGCCAATTTTCAACCTCTT
>CM022297.1:439327608-439383266 GCA_011799875.1 Thinopyrum elongatum
TCCCGGTTGGTGCTATAACCGGGACTAAAGGCACACATTTGTTGTCCCGTTCCAGCCACAACCGGGACTAAAGGTGTGGGCCAGGAGGAGGCATTGGTCCCGGTTCGTGTCTGGAACCGGGAACAAAGGGGTCAGACGAACCGGACCAATGGCACCCCGAGGCCCGGCCAGCCCCCTGGCCTCACGGACCGGGACTGATGCCCCCTTTGGTCCCGGTTGTGAGTGAACCGGGATTAATGCCCTTACCAAGGCGCGCCTCAACCAAAGCCCTGTTTTCTAACTAGTGCAATATAAATTTTTATGTCATTATCACTTTGTCATCAAAGAATGCCATACCTTTTAGGAGGATTGTTGATTCATTTCCATTCCGACAAATTTTAGAGCGGCTGATCTATGTCCTATTTAGAAAGTTCATGCCGTAATTTTTAATCTTTGAATTATGAACTATATTAGGAAATGTCTGACGATGATAAGATACCCAGTGCGATGACTGACGACGCGGGGGTCTGTGCGACAGACGCACCTAGATAACGGTACATGCTTCTCCTTACGCTTAAGGAGGGCTTCGAAGGTTTTACGGTATGTAACTTCAGTGGCACGTGTCTCTGAATTAAGCATGGCTTAAGATTTTGCTTTAACGTGTAATTTCTGTTTTTTATAATTTTGACTAGTGCATACCCTGCTATGCAAGACCATATGTCTTTGAGAAGCTATCTTCGAGAGAGATGTCCAAGGTGGACATGAGATAGCGCACCTTAAAACGAAACATGGTTTCGATTTTGAGGTTAGATCATAAATGAGTAGGTCACAATCATTTTGGATGTTACAATTGGGAAGGATTATGCAAGGCCTATAGATTCGAGAAGGATATGAAAAATAACATTCGATCTTGGCAATCCGGAAGATGAAAACATTTGGCTGGATCCTAACAGATTCCAATTTTCCTCCATGTGGTTGTTAAACACATTTGTAAATGATTATATCCTATCTAAAAAATACTGTTTTCATACCTGCTGAACTTGTTTTTTTATAATTGACAACTTATTTTCTCTCTTCCAAGAATAAAAAGATAATAGACGACACCTACTACAGTCATGCGCGCAGCTAACTAGGGAGGAGAAGAATTTTTATCTCCTTTGTTAAAGACGTTCTGCAATTTAAGATCATCATGGAGTTGGAGAAAATTATGGTAAATACGTGCCACTAGTCCACGAGTTGTGCGATGCTAACATTCGTGCTAGTATCATGGTAAGATTTTTACTATTGTGTCACTAGTTAGTCCATCTTTTTCATAGATTCTTCTGAAGTAAACTTCCTTGCTAACTATATATGTTAGGTATTATGCTCTTCCACAGAGCTCCCGGATGTGGTGTGTCCTCCATTTATGTTTGTCGAAGGTGAGGATGACAGTTGTTGCGTATGACCATAGTCGGACGGTCTCAAATATGCATACTGCCCTTAAAACAGATGGAGCCCTCAAAATCAAGGCTTGGAGAAAAATAGTGGCTGAGCGAAGGCCACAAAATGGAGACAGTTGGATCTCTATGTGCATAACGAAGAAGGAGGTTTTTTTTTCTGTTTGTGCTATGCTACTCGAGAAGAGAGAGAGAGAGTAGTAGGTCCTGCTACCTTAACTAGTGTAGTTGGTTAACTTATGTGATCGTAATGGATGAGTATTGTTAATCACTAGCACTTACCTAGTAGTGGTTAACTTATGATGATCATAATGGTGAGATGTTATATCATTACGATCAAGATGAGTTGTATATATGACTACGATGATGATGAGTTGTTATTTATATCATTATGATGATGATATGAGTTGTATATCATTAGGGTGGAAGATACACATATTAGATTAAAGTGGATGATCCAAGTGACCTGAAGTTGAATATGTAGGAATATATGTAGGGTAAATACGTTTGAAATGAAAAAAATTAAATGGAAAACACAAAATAAAGGACAAATAAACCGTAAACCCATAAACCTTTTAGTCCCCGTTGGTGTAACAAAATGGGACTAAAGGCCCCAACCCCCCAGGGGGCTGTGCCATGTGGTGGGCCTTTGGTGCCAGTACGTGACGAACGGCACTAAAGGGGGGAGCCTTTAGTCCCCGACCTTTGTGCCGGTTGCAGAACGGACACTAAAGGTCTTACAGAACGGGACAATAGCCCGATTTGCACTAGTGCCCGCTCCTAACCTACCGCTCCGTCGACGGCAAACCGCGCCGTACCAGAGCACCGCGGCATACTCTCGTTCACTCTAATGCACACCTCTCCCCGCGCTGGAGGGGGATCTTGTTTTTTGTTGGGCGGCGCCGGGGGCATCGCAGGCAAAGCTTGTGTGCCGCAGCCGGACAGCGGCGGCCTTTCTCCCAGTGTTCATATAGAGACAGTGGGTTCACGATGGCCGGATCTACAGCAGTGAGTGGGGTGGCGCGGCGGTTGTTCGGCTGACGGGGCCAGTGGCGGCGGCTGGGCACCCGATCTGGGTCCAGATGGTCTTCGGCAGCCGATGCGATGTCGCGTAGTTCCGTCAACGGCATGCTGCCCCTGGGATCGACCGCATCATGAGCGACGTCGAGGGGCTCCGGCCTTGGGCGTGGCGGTTGGTTGCTGGCCCCTTCGCCGAGATGGTAGCCTGAGGCTGGGGGGTCGAATCTCCAGATCCGTCACTAGTCATGGCCTGCGATTTGGGAAGACAGAGTTGCCGGTTAAACCGAGCCAATGGCGGGCGATGGCGGCGTCTTGCGTCGTTACCTTGATGAAGGCATCATCGTGTAACTTCTATCGACCCACTCGTGCTGCTTCGGGGAAACCTAAGATCTGGTCATCTAGATCAGACGATGGCGGTACTGCGGCAGGTGTCGATTCTACTTAGGAGGCATCGTTTGTGGAGCAGAGCTGGAAGACAGAGGAAGGAGGTGGAGCGGCTAAGTCTTGCATGGAGCTTCGGTGGAGATGTAAGTCATGCCTGGGCGACAGGTGCTACGCTGTTGTCATGCCTGGTCGGCCAGGTGCTACGCACGACAGATATCCAGAGTCTTCGCGTTGGATGAATTTGCGCAGGGCCGCGGTTGGTCCGTTGGGCGTCGTGGTAGCTTCGACGGATGTCTGGATGGCAAGGATGATGCGGATATCTATCCTGAAGATGGGTCAGTGATCCGATGATGATGGCAGCTTCTGGCTTCTAAAACGTGTGCATGTGGTGCACGCTTTAGGTCTGCTGCCACCGGCTGTTGGTCTAGATACGTTATGTGATGGATCGGCGACCGGCACCGGTTTTAGAATCGGGGGTGAGAGCACTCCATATAATCGAGAGTTTGTAGGTGTGAGTGGTGGCTTCGGGTGACTTGATGTATTTTCTTGTCAGACCTTTGTGGAATAATTAATAAAGATGGTTGTATGCATCAATTGATGCAGAGGCCGGGGGTTTAACCTTCTTTTCCAAAAAAAAAAAATTGCATCTGCGCTGAAATACTAAATGTAGTTCCAGCTCAAGGTAATGGCTTGACCTCTAGAAAGTTCGGTAAAATAACATGTAAGTCTATCCTTTTCTTCACACTAAAGGGTATCAGGCGCTCTCCGCACTGAGCCAGTGACAAGCTAACATGCATGACAGTCAGCTATTGAGCAAAATAAAAGTATAACACTGTAGAGAACGTGAGGTAGCTTCGGGTGAAAAAAAGTGAAAAAAAAAGAAAAAAAATCAAATTTTGTGCACATGCTCAAATATTTTAGTTGCTTGCAAATTTTCATGGAGAATATATCCAGTGAGCTCTACAAATGAGAAATAAAAATTCAGTGCTCAAAACTTGAACAGTGAAATCCTTTTCTTCTGTAGAGCTCCTCAAATGGTTTTTTGGCATAAAATCTTGCAAGCACCTACAAAGTTTGAGCGTATTTGATGTCATGAAGTTTCCGATTTTTGATTTTGTTTTCAATGTTTTTTAGTTTACTGTTCATCAAGGGTCTACGGACGGGAGTTGAAAAACCAGGCTCATTTATATATTTTTTAAAAGGAGGATGACCCCTAGCTTCGGCATCGAACGATGCATACAACCATTTATTAATTATTTATCAAGAACTTATAAGTAATACAATCAATAAGTTTGAAGACACCTTCCTGGCAAAATCTGTCGCTACTCCTATCAACTTGAGAAGGAGTTGCTCATGGTCGGGGCCGCCTGCTCAGACCTCACACCAAAGCCCAACATCTAAACCGGAGGCATCAACCAAGCCGCCCAATGGACGGTCGGGGGCACGCTGCAGAGGCCGCCCCCGACATCTTCTGCTAATCCATCTTCAGGATAGGTACCGACGCATTGACCTTGTCAGGCGTCGTCGACGCACCATGACGCCTGAAACACCACCTCCCTACACGCTTCCAACCCGACGCAACCGTCGCAGAGACCCTGCTGCGCCACAGCGCTGAGACTCCATGTGTGTTGATTCGTCACATGGAACGCCGCTCCACCGCAGAAACGTTCCACATCCATGGAGCTGATGCGCACATCTAAGAATGACGTCCCCAAGGGGAACGACACAAGAGCACTGAAATGTCCGATCGACTGATCAAAGGTTTCCCCCGAAAGTAGCAGGGGAGTTGGAAGCTTCACTGATGATGCCTTCAAGAAGGAGGTTAAAGGGTGTCGGTTGCATCGCCAAAGAGATGGGGCCGCAGCGGTCATCGTGGATGAGGTCTAGCACATGCTCCGACTCAAGCAAGCAATACTAGGAAAGCTTATACATAGAAGTTTAGCAAGTAGCGTTCGTTTGGGCCCCCACGCTACTGGTAATTTGTAGTAGCGCTTGTTACAAAGCGCGCTACTGGCACGGATTACAGAGTAGCGTTGGTTAGCACAGGCAAAAGTTGCTGTTACGTGGGCCGCATGGCCAAAACAGAAGCCCACTGAGCTGTAGCGTGTGCCACCAACGCTACAGCGAATGGGCTTAGCAGTAGCACCGGCCCGTACGCAGCGCTACTACTAGACCACAAGAAACCCCGAGCCGCCCCCCCGCGCCCCACTTCCGATCGATCCCCTCCGCCCAATGCCGCCGGTTAGGGTTCCGCCCGACGCCACACCACGCGCGCCACATCCCGCCGCCGCCGGTAATGCTCTGCCCCTCTCGCCGCCCCGATCTGTCGCCGCCCGCGCAGCTTCGCCGGCCGCCTACCCACTCCCCCTCTACCCCCCAACTCCGCCCGCCCCCTCTCCCCTTGCCCCCAACTCCGCCGCCAACCCCCACTCCGGCCGGCTTGAGTCCTCACTATCGATGATGAGAGGACGGTTGAGAGCCCCACTCCCCCTGCCCCCCCAACTCCGTCGCCGCCCCACTCGGCTCGGCTCCCTAGTTGTTGTAGGTTCGGGTAGATATGAAGTACTATGGTAGGTTATGCTAGCATTAGAGTTTATCAGTGAACATAGGATGTGGTAGATCAGATGCTAGTGGCACGGTTTTGGTAGTATGCTAGCTAGGTTTTGCTTGTCGGCAATGATGATGTTCTTGTTGTGGTAGATGCACATGCTTTTCATGTCGGTTCGATGCTAGTATGGTACTAGTTGAGCTTCATGACTAGTCGATGCTAGTTTGCTATGTTGGTTTGCATGTTGAGCTTGATGATCATCCCATGCTAGGTTGCTACATGTGGTTGTTAGATCATTGATTTGTTTAATAGTACTGATGCTAACCATTGTATGACATGACCACCAAAGAGTTAGTCGGGCCATTTTTAGGGATTATAGCTAACATAAAGATGATATGAAGTTTGTTGACCGGTCCACGTGTTTTAGGGATTAAGCTAGCTGTTCTCACCAGAATACTACAAAATTTAGAAGGTCTCACTCTCGGCGGCTCCTTCTACCAATGCTTGCTTTGGTTGTGGTTTTGCGTTCCTCACAGTAGTTGTTTTTTGATGCTATATTTGAAGTTGGTGTACCACTGTTTTTTTATTGGTTTAATTCCAGCATCTCTAGATCCTACTGTTAGTATCACATATAAACCTAAATATTCAGTTTGGCTTGGCTTGGGTTGAGATATCTTGGGTTAGATGGCATAACACATTTGTGTGGTTTGGTCGGTTTAGATTTCTTAAATTGTCACGTGGGTTCAGGTTGGGTATGGTTAAGTTACCCACCATTGCCAGATTTAATCACATAGGATCCATGGAATCTGTTGCTAAGCTCGTATCATCTTATATGTTACTAGATCTTAGGATTATAATTGTCCATCATATGGCAGTTCTGTGTATGTAATGTCCTCACACTGCAGAAACTAATAAGTTTTGAATTTTGTTTGTTTTTTTATATGCACAAGATAAACAACAAAGATTGAAAACAGTAGCATGGCAGTTCTTGTTATATGTAATGTCTGTTGCAAACCTCATATCATCTTATATGTTAATTTTAGTTACTAAGCCTGAATATTTTTTCCGATTAAGATCGATGCATTGAGAACTTTATGTTACTGTTTTCTTTCCTGTGAAATGGATCGTTCACCCTTGCTCATATTAATTAGGAAAATGGCGCCACCACCACACCACCATGTCAACTGTGCAAGTCAAGGTGCGCCAGAAGCCTTTCAACTGGCACGTGTTCGGCATACTTCTAGCCGAGTTTTCTTTATGCGGCGGTAACAAATTATATATGAAACTTGTAACAACTATTTTGTTTTTGTGTTATTGGCATTAATGCATTGTGTCATTTGCTTTTTTTACATAGATCGTCCCATGCAATGTGAGGTTGAAATTCAACAAGCTGACCGGAGATACTGTGACCTTTGAGGCCCAGGGGGCCCCTACACTATGGAGGTCGAGAAAAGACGCAAATGTCGCAGATTGGAGGAGATGGAGGGTCCGTTTCCTCGCCCACATGGTATCACTGGTGGTGGAGTTGATCAGCTTCTCCTTCAGAGCAGAAAGACCCAAGCTGGCTGTCATTTATGTCAACACGGAGGAAGATGATGAAGATGATGAGGACCCCACTTGATGAGATGATGAGGACCCACTTGATGAAGCCATCTATGCTCAAAGAATGAGGCTGAGCGAGGAGGAGGTGTGCAACAAGATGGACATAATTTCGCCACGTGCTGACTTTGTCGCGGTGCCATTCGTGACCCGCCTGACAAGTACCATGGTTGATCGGTGTCATGGTATGTTATACTTACTGTTGTAATTTGATGATATAATGCTTTATTTGTTATACTTACAAATGCAAATTATCCGATGATATGCTTAGTGAATCCGATGATATGTTAGTGTAGAGTCCGATGACATGCTTATTAGTGTAGAATCCAAGGAACTGTTAATAGTGTAGATAATCCATACTTATTAGTAGAATTCATGCTAGTAGAAATGTAGTACTGTGTCTTTTGAAGTGTAGAAATCTATACTTAGTAGAAATATATTGCAAGAGTATGTGTGAGGCTACGTATTAATTGTATATTTTTCTTATTCAGAAATTGCCAAGAGCCTATCTGTGAGTTGTGGTATCAAGTCAGATGAAGAGGGCTCAGCTGGAATACGCCTTACCGCAAGGGGCTCAGTCCACCACCTGTGCGTACCGCGTGGACACGGACGGTGCACACACTTAAGCTCGGTTGGGTGGAAGAGTTCCTCGTTGGCAAGAATCTTCGGTGTGGACAGGCCATCCTAATTAGTACCAGGAACACCCACCGCAAGGCTTGAGGATGATGATCGTCGTCGATATCATCTAGAACTACATATGTGTGTGGCTGTATGACTACCTAGTAGAACTGCTATATATGTGTGGCCGTATGAATACCTAGTACTGCTTATCATATATGCTACTGTATGACATATATGTGTGGGAGGATGCATGTTGACTATATATGAGTACCTATAATGCTTTATGATATTGTATGACTATTGTATGACTATATAGAGTATCTGGTATTGTGGTATATATGAAATTGCAGTTTATTGAAACAGGGTACATGTTCTACAACAATCGGAAGCAGAAAAAAATGTTTAAAAATTACAGCAGCAGCGCGGGGACCGAAAAAAACGATACAACTACTTAATAGTAGCGCGTGACTAAAAGCGCACTGATACAATTATTAGTAGTAGCGCTAGGTTAGACCGCGCTACTATTACAGTTAGCTGTAGTGCCGTTAGTAGTAGCGCGGCCACCCACACTACTGATAGCATTAAAAACCCACGCCACTACTAGGGTTTCCCTAGTAGTGAGGAATGGCGTGAAGTGCCTGTTACACTCATGCAGCTTCGAAGAACTGGTTGATATGGTGGATTGTGACATGCCACACCACCACCCTTCATGCCAAGATCGTGAAGGGCTCTGAATTGGAGGTGGCCGGAGGGCGTGTGCCAGCGACAGGCCACGGCATGCCCAAGTTCAGAGCCACGACATACAACTAGTTGCTCGTCCATCGCACCCATGCCAGAAGTACGAGCTGTCTGTATAAGGCAGCGCGAAATATCAGGTGATAACCACCTTCATATGCTACCGATACAAACTTTCGAAAAATCACATTTAGATGTTTCAGAAAATTCTGAAAAAAAAAAATGCGGATGCACTAAGACATATGGCTACAAACCCTAAAGAATCAGATCCAAATTTAAATATCTATGAGAAACAAAAAAGACAAATCTAGGAAGAATAGCGTCAAAAGAAAACAAAAAATGAACAGTGTCAGAAATGGCACTATTCACTTATAGATTTATCTTGTTTGTTTCTCCAAGTATATTTCAAATTTTGATCTGAATTTTGGGGGTTAAGACATAGTCTTGTGAACATCCACAAAAAAAATTCAGAATTTTTTGAAACATCTAAATGTAACTTTGAAAATTTGTAGCATGGGAGCATGTAAAAGGTGGTATCACCTATATCCAACCATAGAGGCAGAGCTGCCGCCCTTGATCGTGGATTTGCAACCGTGGCTCATCGAGTTGCCCGAGACTTACAATGTTCATCCGGGAGTAGCGGGCTGTTGTAGACATCCGAGAGCGTGCGGTGCTCGCCGGTCTTGCGCGCTAACATCACCACCCCTCCCCCGCAGATCCGCACCACGGATAACATCATTGAAGCGCACTGCCCCGACATGGATTAGTCCACCAGTGTGAGCATGTCGCGGTGGCTCGTCATATGGTTTGCTGGCGCCGTGTCTAGATACCAACGATCGTCATTCGTGGCCATTGGCATGTCGTGCTCCTGTTGAGGAAGATCTCCTGTGGTACCGGCTGCGTCGCTGCCGGCACTAGTAGAAAAAGGGCCATTTGTCCTGTTCATAAGGCCCATTTGTCCCGGTTCATAAGGCCCATTTGCCCGGGTCGGGAACCGGGACTAAAGCCCAACACCTTTAGTCCCGGTTCTATACGAACCAGGACAGATGGGGCTCCACGTGGCCGTGCGGCGAGCCCGAGAGGAGGGCCTTTAGTCCCGGTTGGTAACACACAACCGGGACCAAAGATCATTCACGTGTCAGCAGCTCAGGAGCTGGGGTTTTGTTTTTTTTTTGAAAGGGGGGGGGGTTTGGGGTTTTGTAGGGTTAATTTAGGGGTTTCATATATTGTGTAGCTAGCTAATAGCTAGAGAGAAGTGTGCCCTCTTATCCCGTGCTTGGTCGAAGTACGATCTACTATACAGAGAGAACTCGACACCTAGCTAGTAAGCAAATGAAGGAAACCATAAGTACACAAGAATCGTGATCAGAACATATAAGAGAGAAGAAGTGACCCTTTTTCTCGCTTGGTCGAACAACAAGTTTTCGATATCTATCCGACGCTATACTATTCAATATAAATTCTTACATCCCTACATATTCGAATCAGCTTAATTTTCATGTCTTATCCGCTTATGATTGAGTGTCAAGAAAGAATCCGCCAATTTTCTTGAATTGCTCGATGCATCTGTGGTAGGAGTTCATCCCGCATCTGCAATCTAATTAAGAAGGGGTCAATACATATATTGAATGAAACTCAACACAATGATGGTATAAAATAAAATTTGAATATTGTTTTACGACTTCAATATTGTTTTCAGAGTAGCCCCGCTTGAGGTCGGTGGGTGATGACTCGCAAAGTTAGTATCAAAAATATCCCTCCTGCACACAACACTTTACGAGAAATAGTCAATCAAACTGATAATCAAGCAAATGGTATTGATAAAGAACTAGAATCAATGGGAGATGAGCGGAACTAGCTAGTAGTACTTAATTTGCGGTGTGTAAATCGCAGCTCCCCCGGCAGTCCCGGAGCTTCTGTGGTGAACACTTTCCAAACCCTGCGAGACAAGGAAAATAATACTTGATCAGAAATGACCAAAGTTGCCGATATGGTGCGATAATGATCAATTGAACTTACTTCCTGAGCATTTCAGTCATGGCGCATACTCCTTGGGATCTTTTCGTCTTGAGTCTAAGACGGTTACTAGTCCCTGCTCAAGCTTAATCTTAGGAGAATAAAGTGGAAGCTGCGCACGCATGCATAACTCAGCAATTACATACTATAACCTCGGTAATAGGGAAACCGAATATGCAGAAGACAGCAACACTCACTTGAAGTTGTAAGGAAAGAGTATTTATCTTTGTTTTGATTTTTAAGCAACGATTGTAGCAAGTTGGCCTCGGTTTCTTTCGCATGATAGTAACCGTCGATTCATCTATGAGATTTGTGTTAATGAACCCAATATCATAGATTGTGCATTTCTGCATCGACGATCTTCAATCTGCATAATATAGTGAGGATAATATATATAACATGCAATGAAAGAGCTGAGATATATAGAGACTAATTACAGAAGTATAGTACTTACAGACAGTAGCAAGTGATGATTATTTTATCGAGGTCCTTTTGATTGAAAAACTGGAAGAACTCCACAAATGGAACAGACAACAGATCAATTCCAACGAGGTCGTGCTCCCTTAAACTCTGAGCGTCAAAATATCTTCCCGGACTTGCAGGTGTCCATGTACCACTTATGGAATCTTCGCATCATCGTTGTTAGAGGAGGATCACCAGGTCTGACGAGAGCTTCCCGTACTGGTATTTGTGTTCGTCCACCTCCATTGTATCAAAAGTGCATCGTGGGCATGGTAATCACCAGGATTGGTACCGGGCAGCATCCCCGGCAGATTTGCGACGATATCGCTAGACACCTTGAGCGGGGGGCACGATTGGTTTGCCTGTTCGCGAGCTGTTCAATTTTTTTCCTCTTCTTCGTTGTTGTAACCTTTTGTCACTTGAAGTAGTTCCCGACCGGCGCGCTCCTTCCACTGCCTTTTTTAGAGCGCGGAAATGGTTGTCATCCGGCGGAGGCGGTGGTGGTCGCTTAGGTTCTTCAAAGTGCGCTTCAATTTCACCGCATCCATCTTCTCCTCCGGAGGTGATTTTTCTTTGCAAAAAGTCCTTCACTTGGGCTTGACAGATCTCCTTGTTTTCCCTCCCGGTCATCTCGTATGGTAATCTACTAGAGGCTTGATAGATGGACCGAATTTGTATTGCCTCGCCTCTGGCTGTACTGCTAGATGCCGGCCGAGCAGCCGGAGCGGCTGCGGCTTGTCTTCCTTCGTTGCTTACGAGGCGGAGATTGAGGAGGGAGTGCTACGACGCGCCGGAGCAGCGCGGCTGTCTTCCGCTGTTGTTGATGAGGCGGAGAAGGAGGAGGGCTGCTCGAACGCGCCGGCGCAGGCGGAGAGAAGAGGCGGAGTGCCGCCACGCACCGGAGCAGCTGGAGAAGGAGGTGGAGTGCCGCCACGCGCTGGAGCAGCGGAGAAGGAGGCGGAGTGCCCTGACACTCGCCAGAGGAGGAGGGGAGGAGGAGGCGGAGTGCCCTGACTCACCGGAGGAGGAGGCGGAGGCGTCCAGTTGGAAGGTTGATGTGCTCCTTCCGCCATAGACATGGAGTCTTCAGGGCAAGACACCAGCGAGTCTCCCCTTCAACGGTAGGGTGGTCAAGCTCGAGCTCCTCAAATCCCTCCGTTATTTCATTGACCATCACAACAGCATAGCCTTTGGAATGGAAGGCAGATAGTGAAAAGTTGCGCCGGGTCCAGAAGGTGCAACAGAGCCGACAGCCGCCTTGACTTTGAGGGGCTACCATTGCGCCATAAGGTGGCAATCTTGAGCCTCCGTGATAGCATCCACGGGGTAGCTGGGAGCCGTGAAGTGAGGCTACTGAAGGAGCTCAGTGGAAGCCACGCTGCTTCTCCGCTGAGATGGCGGGGTAGCTCGGCAGGTCGCTGCCTCTGAACTAGTGCTTGTTCCTCTAGAGGCTCGTACCCTTGCATTCAGCTTCTGCAGTTCGGTCTGCTCACTTTCCCCTCCTCTCCCAGGTTTTGTAACCGCTGCGCTGGGAAACCCTTCCTCCATGCAACGGCAGCCTGCGTTGTCGTGTTCGTCCTGGGTGCTCAGGATTCCCGAGGGCCTGTGTGAGCTCGTCGTTCTCTCTGTCGGGAACGAACGTCCTTGCCGCGGGGTGTGGCGATATACTTCTGAAGTTCTGACGGGTATTTCAATGCTCTTGTCCAACGGCACTTCCCTGTTTCAGGGTCCAAGGTTCCCCCAACCCCGAAGAACAAGTCCTTGAACGGTCTGGCCAGTCAATGTTCTTGGTTTGACCCTTTATCAAGCAGGTCCTTCTAGCCTTGTCCCACAATGGCCGGGCTTTGAGGTAGCCACCTGACCCCGTGCGATGGTGATACTCCTTCTTTGCAGCATTTTTCTTGTTTGTGTTGACATCTTCTTACTCTTCTCCGATGTCTTGTGGGCCACAAATGCGGCCGGGTGATCTCTTATCTTCTCAAATCGGCCGGTGAATTTGGAGTCTTCCCTTTGTCGACAAACGTTGATTTCAACTCATTCTTCCACCTCCTGAATAGATCTGCCATCTTCTTAAGAGCATGAGCCTGACCAATGGCTCTATAACTGGCTTATCGGATCCTCCTCTGGCGTGTGCGGTAGGGTGAAATTTGCCTTCAGCGCGGTCCAAAGATCATCTTCTGTCTATCGTTGACAAAAGCACTTGAGGGTCTTCGCTCTTAGGCTTATTCCCTTGGTGGATGCTGATCGGGATCATGTCCCTAACAAGAACCCGCACTGAGCAGAAAATGCTTCCTTGGTCCGGCTGGGTTCAATCGGTTGGCCATCGCCCTTGATTGCTGTGTGCGTGAACCTTTCATCCTGGCGCAACCTTTTCTTCGGGCCTCGTCTGTTACCGAAGTTTGGCTCGATCTGGAGGGCTAGAAAAGAAGAAAGAAGAGAGTTAATAGTGTACATACAAAAAAATTAATGCATGAAATTAGCTAGTCAGCACAGGTAATAATATATATACCTCGCCGGACTTTGCAATAGCTCCTTCCTCCATTCGCTCACGGAGCAGTCATCACGGTCTCCTTCCACCGGAATTCCGTCACGGAGTCATCATAATCATGTCCTTACACCTCCATTGTTCGATCACCGGAGCTGCTTCACCCTCTCCTTCCAGACCATCGGTTCATTGAGATACGACAAGACATCACCTCCGCCGAGGATTATGTCCCCAACAACTGTTCTGCTTCGATGTCTCGGTGCTCCATAGTTTCTGCAAATATTACAACATGGCAATTAAATACAAACATGACAGATGGATATATTAGTGCAAACGTAGACCTAGCTAGCTCGACGCTTCTACGGTTTGGGGTGGCTTCGACAACGCTCTAGGGTTTGGGGTGGCCTAGGCAACGCTTCTAGGGTTTGGGCTGGCCTCGACAACGCTTTTAGGGTTTGGTCCGCACCGCCTCTCTCATGAATGTCCGACGTCCGGACCGACAAGGGATTTAACAAAATGACGCCATTCTGGAGTGTAGAAAATGGTCCATATTTTTTCCTGATCTCATGTACCCTTCTATATGTTACGTTGTCTAGTGTCAAAGAATTCAAGAAAACTATGACTTCATCATTAGCCGGAAATGACAGGCGTATAATGGTACGAAGCTCTTCAAAGTTGTTTTGGAACGGAGTTCCCGATAGAATAATTCGCTTTTTGGTACAAAGTTCAGCAAGAGCCTTCCGAATATCGCTATTTGGAAGGCCTTTGCTGAAAATTCATACCAAAGGAGAATTATTCTATCCGGAACTCCGTTCCAAAAAAACTTTGAAGAGCTTCGTAGCATCATACGCCTGTTACTTCCGACTAATGATGAAGCCATGGATTTCTTCAATATTTGACAGACAACGACATATAGAAGAATATATATATAGATGAGATCAGAAAAAAATTGGATCAACTTGTGCACATCCATAATTGGGGCATTCTTGATAAATCTATATATGTCAAAATTCAAATTGACATATGATGAACTTTGACATATGATCAAATGTTGCATATGTCAAAATTCAAACTTTGACATATGATCAAACTTTGTATATGATCAAATGTTGCATATGTCAAAATTCAAACTTTGACATATGATCAAACTTTGATATATGTCCACCGCGATATAAAATAATACATAGACTGTTCGGGCGAGAGGGGGTTGATCGACAGTCCCCCCTCATGTCGAAGTACCGGAGTTATCTTCTAGTGGTTTGGGTGGCCTCGAGAGTTTGTCGGGTAGGGGCGGGAGGGGGTAGGAGATGACAACGCTTTTTTCTAGGGTTTGGGTGGCCTCGAGAGTTGGTCGCCCGGTATATCGAGGGGGGGGTGAACATTTTACCTTAGTAACTTAGAAAAAAAAGTTTATCGGGGAGGGGGTATATCGACCCCCCCCCCTCATGTCGAGTTATCGGGCAGGGGCTATATCGACAACGACATACATATAGCCACATACATATAAAAAAATTTATGAACATCCATACATACATATAGCCACATACATATATATGGCTATTAAAAAAAATTCATCATATAAAAAAAAATGTTATCGGGGAGGGGGGTATATCGCAAACTTTGACATAAATGACTTTGATCATGCACCATTTTCCTATACATATTCATAAATTGACAAAGAAAATTCTATGAACAAAAAAATCATAAAAATTCTATGAACATAAAATTCTAACTTTTGCATATTCTTTGCATATGAACATACATACATTTTCTTATTTTTTCTTAAATGTAACTTTTGCATATATGAACATACACACATAAATTATACATACATGGAAAAAAATTGTATGAACAAAAAAAACATCATATATGAACATTTTGTATATACATATATCCATCCATCCATACATACATACATACATGGACAAAAAAATGCTATGAACAAAAACATCAATTTGGTCCAATCTTGGCATTGAACTAAAACCCAATTTTTCCTTGCTAGAAAAATTCTGAATTTTTACATCTTGTAGTCCTTCCAACTAAACCCTTAAGTCCGAAGGGCAGCCCCAATTTCATCTAGCAAGTCCACACAAAAAAATTCATATAGTTTCTGTCCAGCACTAAATTTAATAAAACTTGCACTAAGAAGTTTTTCCTTTTATCAAACCAACTTAACCATCTTCACTATCATCCAAGGAGACATCTATCCTGCCAAGTTTCACATAAAACAAAGTTCCCTAGCAAGCCCTAGCATTTCATCAAACACCTTGTGGACATGGCTGAATTTTTGCACTGAACAACTTCACCATCATCACATACATGGAGGAAGGAAAGAGGAGGAGGGTGGGAGGGAGGAGGGAGTACCGTCCTGGCGGCGGGCACTGGTGCGGCGGGCGTTGACGGCAGGGTAGGGGCAGTGGCGGGCAGGGGAAGGGCAGGGGCGCGCGGCGGTGGCGTTGAGGTCGAGGCAGGGGCGCACGGCGTTCGGCGTCGGGCAGGGCAGGGGCGCGGGGAGGGGCGGATGCGACGAGGAGCGGGGGCGACGGCGACCTCGGGGCGGCGACGGCGAGCACGGGCAGCCTGGCGGCGTCGATGAGCTCGGCGTCGTCGGGGGAGGGAAAATGGTCGATGAAAACTGAAAAAAATCGTAAGTCCTGCTTATATAGACAGAGCATTGGTCCCGGTTCGTGGCACAAACCGGGACGAATGCCACCCTTTGGTCCCGGTTCGTGCCACCAACCGGGACCAAAGGTCTCTATTCCCGGTTGGTGGCACGAACCGGGACCAAAGGGGGGGCATTGGTCCCGGTTTGTTCCACCAAACGGGACCAATGCCCCCCCTTTCGTCCCGGTTACTGCTACCAACGGGACCAAAGGCCTTGCGCTGGCGCGGTGCGGTGGGATGTTTAGTCCCACCTCGCTAGTTGAAGAGAGCTCGAGAGTGGTTTATAGCGCTGCTGCGTTGACCCTCTCGAGCTCCTCTCACTGCAGGCTTTCGGGCCATCTCTCTGCTACTCTTGCCGTGGGCTGCTGGGCCTTGGGGCCTGAATCCTAGCCCATGGATGGGTTTCTAGTCGTATTCAGGCCGTGGTGGCCCAGTAGGTGGCATTTTTAATTTTTTTTCTAGTTTTTTTGTTTTCTTTTGCTTTATTTATTTTATTTTGTTTTCTACTTCAACAAAATACAAACTGTTTTTCAGTGATTCTTTTTGCTTTGGTTAATAAAAGTATAAACTTGCTGTTAGTGCATTAGTTTTCCAATTTGAATAGTTTAATTTTGAATTTTTGAAATTTGTGGAATCACTAGTTGTGATTAACTTTACTATAAAAATAGATTTTGGAGTGATTCTTTTTCCTGCTATTAATATTACGTGTTTTTCATTTATTCAAAAATAGTTTTTGTTATTTTAGTTTCTAACAAAAAAAATCTTTATGAGTACTTCCTTTTGCTATAAAAGTTTCTAAACAACAAAAGTTTCTTTATGAAAATTCTTTTTGCTTTTAATGTGTTGAACAAAAAATACTTTGATAATTATTAGTTGCATAAATTTTAGGATTTTATTTTGCTATTTAGAGTTTCATTAAAGTTTCTAGTTCATCTTTTCTATAGAGTTTATTAAATTTTTAGTTCATTCTTTTAGATGTTTATTATTTTTGTATTAGAGTTCTAAAGTTGAGAGGGTTACGGCAAAAAACTGGATGCACTTCATGTACAAATGGACAACTCTTTTCGAAGTATCAGGGTTTCGGACAAAACTCATATGTTACAAAGGGATTTCATTTTTTTAACTTATTGAACTCAGACTTTTTGTGTGTTCAAATGAACCATTCAAGCCACATCATCAATTTTCAACCCTTTCTACTTCATCTTTATTTTTCATGCATTTACTGATTTTTTTGAGCTAAATGACCCTGAAATTGAAAAGACCTCACATGAACTCTGAAGAGGTTGAAAATTGGCATGATATCATCATTTCACCCACATAGCATGTGCAAAAAGTTGAGAGGGTACGGCAAAAAATGGATGCACTTCGTGTACAAAATGGACAATCTCTTTCGAAGTATCAGGGTTTCGGACAAAAAACTCATCTGTTACAAAGGGATTTCATTTTTTTAAACTTATTTGAACTCCAGACTTTGTGGTGCTTCAAAATGAACCATTCAAAGCCACATCATCAATTTTCAACCCTTTCGACTTCATTGTTATTTTTCATGCATTTACTGATTTTTTTTAGCAAATGACCCTGAAATGAAAAGCACTTCACATGAACTCTGAAGAGGTTGAAAATTGGCATGATATCATCAATTTCACCCACATAGCATGTGCTAAAAAGTTGGGGGTTACGGCAAAAAAAGGATGCACTTCGTGTACAAAATGGACAATCTCTTTCGAAGTATCAGGGTTTCGGACAAAAACTCATCTGTTACAAAGGGATTTCATTTTTTAAACTTATTTGAACTCAGACTTTTTGTGTGCTCAAAATGAACCATTCAAAGCCACATCATCAATTTTCAACCCTTCTGACTTCATCGTTATTTCAGCATTTACTGATTTTTTTGAGCTAAATGACTCTGAAATTGAAAAGCACTTCACATGAACTCTGAAGAGGTTGAAAATTGGCATGATATCATCATTTCACCCACATAGCAGTGCTAAAAAGTTGAGAGGGTTACGGCAAAAAACTGGATGCACTTAGTGTACAAAATGGACAATCTCTTCGAAGTATCAGGGTTTCGGACAAAAAATCATCTGTTACAAAGGGATTTCATTTTGAAAATTATTTGAACTCCAGACTTTTGTGTGTTCAAAAGAACCATTCAAAGCCACATCATCAATAACCGCGCTAGGCCAGAAGGAAGCATCTCCACGGGCCATCAAACAGAGGATGTCATTGGGTTTTGTGTTGACTTCATTCCTGACCTTAAGAAGATTGGTCTCCCTCAATCGCGGTATGAGGGGAGACTGACTGGAAAAGGCACGCTAGGAGGGGACTCAATAATATGCAGGGACGGGCATTCTTGGTCTCAAGCACACTACACAGTTCTACAGAACTCTACCTTGGTGACCCCGTATGTCGATGAACACAAGAACATTCTGCGCTCCAAACACTCGGAGCAGTGTGACGACTGGATTACATGTGAACACATCAGGACTTTCGGCAGTTGGTTGGAAACACGTCTCAGAGGTGACAACACTGTTTCTGATGAGCTGTACTCGTTGTCCAGGGGACCATCTTCGACTGTATTGACTTACAAAGGATACGAGATAAATGGGAATACATTTTACATGATCGCCCAAGATCAAAAGAGCACCAACCAAAACAGCGGTGTCTGCTTTGATGCAGCAACCAAGAGGGGAAAGGACACATATTATGGTTACATAGTGGACATATGTGAACTTGACTACGGACATGATTTTAAGGTCCCTTTGTTTAAGTGCAAATGGGTCAATCTGTCAGGAGGCGGGGTACAGGTAGAGCCACATTACGGAATGACAACAGTGGATCTAAACAGTCTTGGGTACACAGACGAACCATTTGTCCTAGCCAATGATGTGGCGCAGGTTTTCTATGTGAAGGACATGTCTACCAAACCGAGAAAAAGAAAAGATAAGGAAGCGAATACATCATACGATGAGCAAAAGCGCCACATAGTTCTTTCAGGGAAAAGAACTCATCGTGGGAGTGGAGGGTAAGACAGACATGTCTGAAGATTATGAAAAGTTTCATGAAATTCCTCCCTTCAAAGTCAAGGCTGACCCAAGCACCCTGTTAAGCGATGAAGAATATTCATGGTTACGACGCAATAAGCAAAGGACACAAGCGAAGAAAAAGTGAAGACAGATGAAGTCAGAAAGGGTTGAAAATTGATGATATGGCTTTGAATGGTTCATTTTGAGCACACAAAAAGTCTGGAGTTCAAATAAGTTCAAAAAAATGAAATCCCTTTGTAACAGATGAGTTTTTGTCCGAAACCCTGATACTTCGAAAGAGATTGTCCATTTTGTACACGAAGTGCATCCAGTTTTTGCCGTAACCCTCTCAACTTTTTAGCACATGCTATGTGGGTGAAATGATGATATCACGCCAATTTTCAACCTCTTCAGAGTTCATGTGAAGTGCTTTTCAATTTCAAGGTCATTTAGCTCAAAAAAATAAGTAAATGCATGAAAAATAACAGATGAAGTCAGAAAGGGTTAAAAATTGATGATGTGGCTTTGAATGGTTCATTTTGAACACACAAAAAGTCTGGAGTTCAAATAAGTTTAAAAAAATGAAATCCCTTTGTAACAGATGAGTTTTTGTACGAAACCCTGATACTTCGAAAGAGATTGTCCATTTTGTACACGAAGTGCATCCAGTTTTTGCCGTAACCCTCTCAACTTTTTAGCACATGCTATGTGGGTGAAATGATGATATCATGCCAATTTTCAACCTCTTCAGAGTTCATGTGAGGTGCTTTTCAATTTCAGGGTCATTTAGCTCAAAAAAATCAGTAAATGCAAGAAAAATAAGAGATGAAGTTAGAAAGGGTTGAAAATTGATGATGTGGCTTTGAATGGTTCATTTTGAACACACAAAAAGTCTGTAGTTCAAATAAGTTCAAAAAAAATGAAATCCCTTTGTAACATATGAGTTTTCGTCCGAAACCCTGATACTTCGAAAGAGATTGTCCATTTTGTACATGAAGTGCATCCAGTTTTTGCCGTAACCCTCTCAACTTTTATGAAACTCTAATAGCAAAAATAATAAACTAAAAGAATGAACTAGAAAACTTTAATGAAACTCTAATAGAAAAAAGAATGAACTAGAAAACTTTAATGAAACTCTAATAGCAAAAGGAATCAACTAAAATTTATGCAACTAAAATTATCAAAGTATTTTTTGTTCAAAACATTAAAAGCAAAAAGAATTTTCATAAAGAACTTTTTTTGTTAGAAACTTTTATAGCAAAAGGAAGTATCATAAAGATTTTTTTTGTTAGAAACTAAAATAACAAAAACTATTTTTGAATATAATGATAAAACACAGTAATATTAAATAGCAGGAAAAAGAATCACTCCAAAATCTATTTTTATAGTAAAGTTAATCACAAACTAGTGATTCACACAAATTTCAAAGAATTCAAAATTAAACTATTCAAATTGGAAAACTAATGGCACTAACAGCAAGTTTATACTTTTTATTACCTAAAAGCAAAAAGAATCACTGAAAAACAGTTTGTATTTTGTTGTAAGTAGAAACAAAATAAAATAAATAAAGCAAAAAAGAAAACAAAAAAACTAGAAAAAAAATTAAAAAAATGCCACCTACTGGGCCACCACGGCCTGAATACGACTAGAAACCCATCCATGGGCTAGGATTCAGGCCCGCAGAGGCCCAGCAGGCCCACGGCAAAGAGTAGCAGAGATGGCCCGAAAGCCTGCAGTTGAGAGGAGCTCGAGAGGGTCAACGCAGCAGCGCTTATAAACCACTCTCGAGCTCTCTCAACTAGCGAGGTGGGACTAAACATCCCACCGCACCGCGCCAGCGCAAGGCCTTTGGTCCCGGTTGGTAGCAGTAACCGGGACGAAAGGGGGGGCATTGGTCCCGGTTGGTGGAACAAACCGGGACCAATGCCCCCCCTTTGGTCCCGGTTCGTGCCACCAACCGGGAATAGAGACCTTTGGTCCCGGTTGGTGGCACGAACCGGGACCAAAGGGTGGCATTCGTCCCGGTTTGTGCCACGAACCGGGACCAATGCTCTGTCTATATAAGCAGGACTTACGATTTTTTCAGTTTTCATCGACCATTTTCCCCCCGACGACGCCGAGCTCATCGACGCCGCCAGGCTGCCCGTGCTCGCCGTCGCCGCCCCGAGGTCGCCGTCGCCGCCCGCTCCTCGTCGCTATCGCCCCGCGCCCCTGCCCTGCCCCGACGCCGACGCCGTGCGCCCCTGCCTCGACCTCAACGCCAACGCCGCCGCGCCCCTGCCCTGCCCCGATGCCCCGCCACGCCCCTACCCTGCCGTCAACGCCGCCGCACCAGTGCCCGCCGGCCAGGACGGTACTCCCTCCTCCCTCCCACCCCTCTCCTCTGTCCTTCCTCCATGTATGTGATGATGGTGAAGTTGGTTCAGTGCAAAAATTCAGCCATGTCCACAAGGTGTTTGATGAAATGCTAGGGCTTGCTAGGGAACTTTGTTTTATGTGAAACTTGGCAGGATGATGTCTCCTTGGATGATAGTGAAGATGGTTAAGTTGGTTTGATAAAAGGAAAAACTTCTTAGTGCAAGTTTTATTAAAATTTAGTGCTGGACAGAAACTATATGAATTTTTTTGGTGGACTTGCTAGATGAAATTGGGGCTGCCCTTCTGGACTTAAGGGTTTAGTTGGAAGGACTACAAGATGTAAAAAATTCAGAATTTTTCTAGCAAGGAAAAATTGGGTTTTAGTTCAATGCCAAGATTGGACCAAAATTGATGTTTTTGTTCATAGCATTTTTTTGTCCATGTATGTATGTATGTATGGATGGATGGATATGGATGTATATACAAAATGTTCATATATGATGTTTTTTTTGTTCATAGCAATTTTTTTCCATGTATGTATAATTTATGTGTGTATGTTCATATATGCAAAAGTTACATTTAAGAAAAAATAAGAAAATGTATGTATGTTCATATGCAAAGAATATGCAAAAGTTAGAATTTTTATGTTCATAGAATTTTTATGATTTTTTTTGTTCATAGAATTTTCTTTGTCAATTTATGAATATGTATAGGAAAATTGTGCATGATCAAAGTCATTTATGTCAAAGTTTGCGATATACCCCCTCCCCGATAACATTTTTTTTATATGATGAATTTTTTTTAATAGCCATATATATGTATGTGGCTATATGTATGTATGGATGTTCATAGAATTTTTTTATATGTATGTGGCTATATGTATGTCGTTGTCGATATAGCCCCTGCCCGATAACTTCGACATGAGGGGGGGGGGTCGATATACCCCCTCCCCGATAACATTTTTTTTCTAAGTTACTAAGGTAAAATGTTCACCCCCCCCTCGATATACCGGGCGACCAACTCTCGAGGCCACCCAAACCCTAGAAAAAAAGCGTTGTCGATCTCCTACCCCCTCCCGCCCCTACCCGACAAACTCTCGAGGCCACCCAAACCACTAGAAGATAACTCCGGTAACTTCGACATGAGGGGGGACGTCGATCAACCCCCTCTCGCCCGAACAAGTCTATGTATTATTTTATATCGCGGTGGACATATATCAAAGTTTGATCATATGTCAAAGTTTGAATTTTGACATATGCAACATTTGATCATATATCAAAGTTTGATCATATGTCAAAGTTTGAATTTTGACATATGCAACATTTGATCATATGTCAAAGTTTCATCATATGTCAAATTTGAATTTTGACATATATAGATTTATCAAGAATGCCCCAATTATGGATGTGCACAAGTTGATCCAATTTTTTTCTGATCTCATCTATATATATATTCTTCTATATGTCACGTTGTCTGTCAAAGTATTGAAGAAATCCATGGCTTCATCATTAGTCGGAAGTAACAGGCGTATGATGCTACGAAGCTCTTCAAAGTTGTTTTGGAACGGAGTTCCGGATAGAATAATTCTCCTTTTGGTATGAATTTCAGCAAAGGCCTTCCAAATAGCGATATTCGGAAGGCTCTTGCTGAACTTTGTACCAAAAAGCGAATTATTCTATCGGGAACTCCGTTCCAAAACAACTTTGAAGAGCTTCGTACCATTATACGCCTGTCATTTCCGGCTAATGATGAAGTCATAGTTTTCTTGAATTCTTTGACACTAGACAACGTAACATATAGAAGGGTACATGAGATCAGGAAAAATATGGACCATTTTCTACACATCCAGAATGGCGTCATTTTGTTAAATCCCTTGTCGGTCCGGACGTCGGACATTCATGAGAGAGGCGGTGCGGACCAAACCCTAGAAGCGTTGTCGAGGCCAGCCCAAACCCTAGAAGCGTTGCCTAGGCCACCCCAAACCCTAGAAGCGTTGTCGAAGCCACCCCAAACCGTAGAAGCGTCGAGCTAGCTAGGTCTACGTTTGCACTAATATATCCATCTGTCATGTTTGTATATTAATTGCCATGTTGTAATATTTGCAGAAACTATGGAGCACCGAGACATCGAAGCAGAACAGTTGTTGGGGACATAATCCTCGGCGGAGGTGATGTCTTGTCGTATCTCAATGACACCGATGGTCTGGAAGGAGAGGGTGAAGCAGGCTCCGGTGATCGAACAATGGAGGTGTAAGGACATGATTATGATGACTCCGGTGACGGAATTCCGGTGGAAGGAGACCGTGATGACTGCTCCGGTGAGCGAATGGAGGAAGGAGCTATTGCAAAGTCCGGCGAGGTATATATATTAATTAAGCCTGTGCTGACTAGCTAATTCATGCATTAATTGTTTTGGTATGTACACGTATTAACTCTCTTCTTTCTTCTTTTCTAGCCCTCCAGATCGAGCCAAACTTCGGTAACGAGACGAGGCCCGAAGAAAAGGTTGCGCCAGGATGAAAGGTTCACGATCACAGCAATCAAGGGCGATGGCCAACCGATTGAACCCAGCCGGACCAAGGAAGCATTTTCTGCTCAGTGCGGGGTTCTTGTTAGGGACATGATCCCGATCAGCATCCACCAATGGAATAAGCCTAAGAGCGAAGACCCTCAAGTGTCTTTTGTCAACGATAGACAGAAAGATGATCTTTGGACCGCGCTGAAGGCAAATTTCACCCTACCGCCAGAGGAGGATCCGGATAAGCCAGTTATAGAGCCATTGGTCAAGGCTCATGCTCTTAAGAAGATGGCAGATCTATTCAGGAGGTGGAAGAATGAGTTGAAATCAACGTTTGTCGACAAAGGGAAGACTCCAGAATTCACCGGCCGATTTGAGAAGATAAGAGATCACCGGCCCGCATTTGTGGCCCACAAGACATCGGAGAAGAGTAAGAAGATGTCAACGACAAACAAGAAAAATGCTGCAAAGAAGGAGTATCACCATCGCACGGGGTCAGGTGGCTACCTCAAAGCCCGGCCATTGTGGGACAAGGCTGAGAAGGACCTGCTTGATAAAGGGGTCAAACCAAAGACATTGAACTGGCCAGACCGTTCAAGGACTTGGTTCTTCGGGGTTGGGGGAACCTTGGACCCTGAAACAGGGAAGTGCCGTTGGACGAAGGAGCAACTTGAAATACCCGTCAAGAAGCTTCAGAAGTATATCGCCACAGCGCGGCAAGGGACGTTCGTTCCCGACAGAGAGAACGACGAGCTCACACAGGCCCTCGGGAATCCTGAGCACCCAGGACGAACACGAGGCACGGCAGGCTCCGTTGCATGGAAGGAAGGGTTTCCCAGCGCAGGCGGTTACAAAACCTGGGAGAGGAGGAGGAAAGTGGAGCAGACCGAACTGCAGAAGCTGAATGCAAGGGTACGAGCGCTAGAGGAACAAGCACTAGTTCAGAGGCAGCGACCTGCCGAAGCTACCCCGCCATCTCAGCGGAGAAGCAGCGTGGCTTCCACTGAGCTCCTTCAGTAGCCTCACTTCACGGCTCCCAGCTACCCCGTGGATGCTATCACGGAGGCTCAAGATTGCCACCTTATGGCGCAATGGTAGCACCTCAAAGTCAAGGCGGCTGTCGGCTCTGTTGCACCTTCTGGACCCGGCGCAACTTTTCACTGCCTTCCGATTCCAAAAGGCTATGCTGTTGTGATGGTCAATGAAATAACGGAGGGATTTGAGGAGCTCGAGCTTGACCACCCTACCGGTGAAGGGGAGACTCAGCTGGGTCTTGCTCTGAAGACTCCATGTCTATGGCGGAAGGAGCACATCAACCTTCCGAACTGGACGCCTCCGCCTCCTCCTCCGGTGAGTCAGGGCACTCCGCCTCCTCCTCCGCCTCCTCCTCTGGCGAGTGATCAGGGCACTCCGCCTCCTTCTCCGGCTGCTCCAGCGCGTGGCGGCACTCCACCTCCTTCTCCAGCTGCTCCGGTGCGTGGCGGCACTCCGCCTCTTTCTCCGCCTGCGCCGGCGCGTTCGAGCAGCCCGCCTCCTTCTCCGCCTCATCAACAACAGCGGAAGACAGCCGCCGCTGCTCCGGCGCGTCGTAGCACTCCGCCTCCATCTCCGCCTCGTAAGCAACGAAGGAAGACAGCCGCAGCCGCTCCGGCTGCTCGGCCGGCATCTAGCAGTACAGCCAGAGGCGGGAGGCAATACAAATTCGGTCCATCTATCAAGCCTCTAGATAGATTACCATACGAGATGACCGAGGAGGAAAACAAGGAGATCTGTCAAGCCCAAGTGAAGGACTTTTTTGCAAAGAAAAATCCACCTCCGGAGGAGAAGATGGATGCGGTGAAATTGAAGCGCACTTTGAAGAACCTGAAGCGACCACCACCGCCTCCGCCGGATGACAACCATGTCCGCGCTCTGAAAAAGGCAGTGGAAGGAGCGCGCCGGTCGGGAACTACTTCAAGTGACAAAAGGTTACAACAACGAAGAAGAGGAAAAAAAATTGAACAGCTCGGCGAACAGGCAAACCAATCGTGCCCCCCGCTCAAGGTGTCTAGCGATATCGTCGCAAATCTGCCGGGGATGCTGCCCGGTACCAATCCTGGTGATTACCTGCCCGACGATGCACATTTTGATACAATGGAGGTGGACGAACACAAATACCAGTACGGGAAGCCTCTCGTCAGACCTGGTGATCCTCCTCTAACAACGATGATGCGAAGATTCCATAAGTGGTACATGGACACCTGCAAGTCCGGGAAGGATATTTTGACGCTCAGAGTTAAAGAGGAGCACGACCTCGTTGGAATTGATCTGTTGTCTGTTCCATTTGTGGAGTTCTTCCAGTTTTTCAATCAAAAGGACCTCGATAAAATAATCATCACTTGCTACTGTCTGTAAGTACTATACTTCTGTAATTAAGTCTCTATATATAGCTCAGCTCTTTCATTGCATGTATATATAATTATCCTCACTATATTATGCAGATTGAAGATCGTCGAATGCAGAAATGCACAAATCTATGATATTGGGTTCATTAACACAAATCTCATAGATGAATCGACGGTTACATATCATGCGAAAGAAACCGAGGCCAACTTGCTACAATCGTTGCTTAAAAATCAAAACAAAGATAAAATACTCTTTCCTTACAACTTCAAGTGAGTGTTGCTGTCTTCTGCATATTCGGTTTCCCTTATTACTCGAGGTTATAGTAATGTAATTGCTGAGTTATGCATGCGTGCGCAGCTTCCACTTTATTCTCCTAGAGATTAAGCTTGAGCAGGGACTAGTAACCGTCTTAGACTCAAGACGAAAAGATCCCAAGGAGTATGCGGCCATGACTGAAATGCTCCAGAAGTAAGTTCAATTGATCATTATCGCACCATATCGGCAACTTTGGTCATTTCCTGATATCAAGTAATTATTTTCCTTGTCTCGCAGGGTTTGGAAAGTGTTCACCACAGAAGCTCCGGGACTGCCGGGGGAGCTGCGATTTACACACCCGAAAGTAAGTACTACTAGCTAGTTCCGCGCATCTCCCATTGATTCTAGCTAGTCTCATCAATACCATTTATAATGCTTGATTATCAGTTTGATTGACATTTATTTCTCGTAAAGTGGTTGTGGCAGGAAGGTGGGAATAATTTTTGTGGATACTACATTTGCGAGTACATCTACAACGCGACGACCTCTAAGCGGGGCTACTCTGAAAAACAATATGAAGTGCGTAAGCAATAATATTCACAATTTTATTTTATAACCATCATTTGTGTTGAGTTTCATTCATATATATGTATTGACCCCCTTCTTCAAATTAGATTTGGCAGATGCGGGATGAACTCCTACCACAAGATCGCATAAAAGCAATTCAAGAGGAATTGGCGGGATTCTTTCTTGACCACATCATCAATCTAGCCGGAGAATACTATGTGGAACTTGACATCAAATGTTAGGGATTGTAAGAAATCTTATATTGTATATATGTAGCTAGTAGCGTCGGATAGATATACGAAAACTTGTTGTTCGACCAATCTCTCGGAGAAGGAGGAGGTCGATCACTTCTCTCTGTATATGTTCATGACGATCTTGTGTACTTAATGGTTTCCTTCATTTGCTTACTAGCTAGCGTGTCGAGTCCTCTCTATACGTATAGTACGTAGCGTCGACCAAGCACGGGGATAAGAGAGGACACTTCTCTCTAGCTATTAGCTAGCTAACACAATATATGAAACCCCTAAATTAACCCTACAAAACCCCCAAACCCCCCCCCCTTTCAAAAAAAAACAAAAACCCCAGCTCCTGAGCTGCTGACACGTGGATGATCTTTGGTCCCGGTTGGTGTTACCAACCGGGACTAAAGGCCCTCCTCTCTGGGCTCGCCGCAGCGGCCACGTGGAGCCCCATCTGTCCTGGTTCGTATAAGAACCGGGACTAAAGGTGTTGGGCTTTAGTCCCGGTTCCCGAACCGGGACAAATGGGCCTTATGAACCGGGACAAATGGGCCTTATGAACAGGGACAAATGGGCCTTTTTCTACTAGTGCCGGCAGCGACGCAGCCGGTACCACAGGAGATCTTCCTCAACGAGGAGCACGACATGCCAATGGCCACGAATGACGATCGTTGGTATCTAGACACGGGCGCCAGCAACCATATGACGAGCCACCGCGACATGCTCACACTGGTGGACTAATCCATGTGCGGGGCAGTGCGCTTCAATGATGTATCCGTGGTGCGGATCTGCGGGGGAGGGGTGGTGATGTTAGCGCGCAAGACCGGCGAGCACCGCACGCTCTCGGATGTCTACAACAGCCCGCTACTCCGGATGAACATTGTAAGTCTCGGGCAACTCGATGAGCACGGTTGCAAATCCACGATCAAGGGCGGCGAGCTCTGCCTCTATGGTTGGATATAAGGTGATACCACCTTTTACATGCTCCCATGCTACAAATTTTCAAAAGTTACATTTAGATGTTTCAAAAAATTCTGAATTTTTTTTGTGGATGTTCACAAGACATATGTCTATAACCCCTCAAAAATTCAGATCAAAATTTGAAATATACTTTGAGAAACAAACAAGATAAATCTATAAGTGAATAGTGCCATTTCTGACACTGTTCATGTTTTGTTTTCTTTTGACGCTATTCTTCCTAGATTTGTCTTTTTTGTTTCTCAATAGATATTTCAAATTTGGATCTGATTTCTTTAGGGTTTGTAGCCATATGTCTTAGTGAACATCCGCAATTTTTTTTTCAGAATTTTCTGAAACATCTAAATGTGATTTTTCGAAAGTTGTATCATGGTAGCATATGAAGGTGGTATCACCTGATATTTCGCGCTGCCTTTATGACAGACAGCTCGTACTTCTGGCATGGGTGCGATGGACGAGCAACTAGTTGTATGTCGTGGCTCTGAACTTGGGCATGCCCGTGGCCTGTCGCTGGCACACGCCCTCCGGCCACCTCCAATTCAGAGCCCTTCACGATCTTGGCATGAAAGGGGTGGTGTGTGGCATGTCAGCAATCCAACATATCAACCAGTTCTTCGAAGGCTGCATGATCGGTAACATGCACTTCACGCCATTCCTCACTACTAGGGAAAACCCTAGTAGTGGCGTGGGTTTTAATGCTATCAGTAGTGTGGGTGGCCGCGCTACTACTACGGCACTACAGCTAACTGGTAATAGTAGCGCGGTCTAACCTAGCGCTACTACTAATAATTGTATCAGTAGCGCTGTTTAGTCACGCGCTACTATTAAGTAGTTGTATCGTTTTTCCGGTCCCCGCGCTGCTGCTGTAATTTTTAACATTTTTTTCTGCTTCCGATTGTTGTAGAACAGTACCCGTTTCAATAAACTGCAATTTCATATATACCACAATACCAGATACTCATATATAGTCATACAATAGTCATACAATATCATAAAGCATTATAGGTACTCATATATAGTCAACATGCATCCTCACACACATATATGATTCATACAGTAGCATATATGATAAGCAGTACTAGGTAGTCATACGGCCACACATATATAGCAGTTCTACTAGGTAGTCATACAGCCACACACATATGTAGTTCTAGATGATATCGACGACGATCATCATCCTCAAGCCTTGGCGGTGGGTGTTCCTGGTACTAATTAGGATGGCCTGTCCAACACGAAGATTCTTGCCAACGAGGAAGCTCTTCCACCCAACCGAGCTTAAGTGTGTGCGACCGTCCGTGTCCACGCCGTACGCACAGGTGGTGACTGAGCCCCTTGCGGTAAGGCGTATTCCAGCTGAGCCCTCTTCATCTGACTTGATACCACAACTCACAGATAGGCTCTTTGGCAATTTCTGAATAAGAAAAATATATCAATTAATACGTAGCCTCACACATACTCTTGCAAATATATTTCTACTAAGTATAGATTTCTACACTATCAAAAGACACAGTACTACATTTCTACTAAGCATGAATTCTACTAATAAGTATGGATTATCTACACTATTAACAGTTCCTTGGATTCTACACTAATAAGCATGTCATCGGACTCTACACTAAAGCATATCATCGGATTCACTAAGCATATCATCGGATAATTTGCATTTGTAAGTATAACAATAAAGCATATATATCATCAAATTACAACAGTAAGTATAACATACCATGACAAGCCGATCAACCATGGTACTTGTCAGGCGGGTCACGAATGGCACCGCGACAAAGTCAGCACGTGGCGAAATTATGTCCCATAGGTTGCACACCTCCTCCTCGCTCAGCCTCATTCTTTGAGCATAGATGGCTTCATCAAGTGGGTCCTCATCATCTTCATCAAGTGGGTCCTCATCATCTTCATCATCTTCCTCCGTGTTGACATAAATGACAGCCAGCTTGGGTCTTTCTGCTCTGAAAGGAGAAGCTGATCAACTCACCACCAGTGATACCCATGTGGGCGAGGAAACGGACCCATCCATCTCCTCCAATCTGCGACATATTGCGTCCTTTCTCGACCTCCATAGTGTAGGGGCCCCCTGGAGCCTCAAAGGTCACAGTATCTCCGGTCAGCTTGTTGAATTTCAACCTCACATTGCATGGGACGATCTATGTAAAAAAAGCAAAATGACACAATGCATTAATGCCAATAACACTAAAAACAAAATAGTTGTTACAAGTTTCATATAATTTGTTACCGCCGCATAAAGAAAACTCGGCTAGAAGTAGATGCCGAACAGCGTGCCAGTTGAAAGGCTGCTGGCGCACCTTGACTTGCACAGTTGACATGGTGGTGGTGGTGGTGGCGCCATTTTCCTAAAGTAATATGAGCAAGGGTGAACGATCCACTTCACAGGAAAGAAAAACAGTAACATAAAGTTCTCAATGCATCGATCTTAATCGGAAAACAGAATATTCAGGCTTAGTAACTAAAATTAACATATAAGATGATATGAGGTTTGCAACAGACATTACATATAACAAGAACTGCCATGCTACTGTTTTCAATCTTTGTTGTTTATCTTGTGCATATAAAAAAACAAAACAAAATTTCAAAACTTATTAGTTTCTGCAGTGTGAGGACATTACATATAACAAGAACTGCCATATGATGGACAATTATAATCCTAAGATCTAGTAACATATAAGATGATACGAGCTTAGCAACAGATTCCATGAGGATCCTATGTGATTAAATCTGGCAATGGTTGGGTAACTTAACCATACCCAACCTGAACCCACGTGACAAATTTAAGAAATCTAAACCAGACCAAACCACACAAATGTGTTATGCCATCTAACCCAAGATATCTCAACCCAAGCCAAGCCAAACTGAATATATTTAGGTTTATATGTGATACTAACAGTAGGATCTAGAGATGCTGGAATTAAACCAATAAAAAAACAGTGGTACACCAACTTCAATATAGCATCAAAAAACAACTACTGTGAGGAACGCAAAAACCACAACCAAAGCAGAGCATTGGTAGAAGGAGCCGCCGAGAGTGAGACCTTCTAAAATTTGTAGTATTCTGGTGAGAACAGCTAGCTATAATCCCTAAAAACGTGGACCGGTCAACAAACTTCATATCATCTTATATGTTAGCTATAATCCCTAAAAATGGCCCGACTAAACTCTTTGGTGGTCATGTCATACAATGGTTAGCATCAGTACTTATTAAACAAGATCAATGGATCTAACAACCACATGTAGCAACCTAGCATGGGATGATCATCAAGCTCAACATGCAAACCAACATAGCAAACTAGCATCGACTAGTCATGAAGCTCAACATAGTACCATACTAGCATCGAAACCGACATGAAAAGCATGTGCATCTACCACAACAAGAACATCATCATTGCCGACAAGCAAAACCTAGCTAGCATACTACCAAAACCGTGCCACTAGCATCTGATCTACCACATCCTATGTTCACTGATAAACTCTAATGCTAGCATAACCTACCATAGTACTTCATATCTACCCGAACCTACAACAACTAGGGAGCCGAGCCGGAGTGGGGCGGCGACGGAGTTGGGGGGGCAGCAGGGGGAGTGGGGCTCTCAACGTCTCTCTCATCATCTGATAGTGAGGACTCCAAGCCGGCCCCGAGTGGGTGTGGCGGCGGAGTTGGGGGGTAGCAGGGGGAGTGGGTAGGCGGCCGGCGAGAGCGCGCGGGCGGCGACAGATCGGGGCGGCGAGAGGGGGCAGGAGCATTACCGGCGGCGGCGGGAGGTGGCGCGCGGTGGTGGCGTCGGGCGGAACCCTAACCGCGGCGGCATTGGGCGGAGGGGATCGATCGGAAGTGGGGCGCGGGGGGGCGCGCTCGGGGTTTTCTTGTGGTCTAGTAGTAGCGCTGCGTACGGGCCGGTGCTACTGCTAAGCCCATTAGCTGTAGCGTTGGTGGACAGGCCACGCTACAGCTCAGTGGGCTTCTGTTTTGGCCATGCGGCCCACGTAACAGCAACGTTGCCTGTGCTAACCAACGCTACTGCTAATCCGTGCCAGTAGCGCGCTTTGTAACAAGCGCTACTACAAATTACCAGTAGCGTGGGGGCCCAAACGAACGCTACTGCTAAACTTCTATGTATAAGCATTTTCCTAGTAGTGCTTGCTTGAGTCGGAGCATGTGCTAGACCTCATCCACGATGACCGCTGCGGCCCCATCTCTTTGGCGATGCACCGACACCCTTTAACCTCCTTCTTGAAGGCATCATCGAGGTGAAGCTTCCAACTCCTCCTGCTACTTTCGGGGGAAACCTTTGATCAGTCGATCGGACGATGTCAGTGCTCTTGTGTCGTTCCCCCTTGGGGACGTCATTCTTAGATGTGCGCATCAGCTCCATGGATGTGGAACGTTTCTGCGGTGGAGCGGCGTTCCATGTGACGAATCAACAACATGGAGTCTCAGCGCTGTGGCGCAGCAGGGTCTCTGCGACGGTTGCGTCGGGTTGGAAGCGTGTAGGGAGGTGGCATTGTCAGGCGTCATGGTGGCGTCGACGACAGGCCTGACAAGGTCAATGCGTCGGTACCTATCCTGAAGATGGATTAGCAGAAGATGTCGGGGGCGGCCTCTGCAGCGTGCCCCCGACCGTCCATTGGGCGGCTTGGTTGATGCCTCCGGTTTAGATGTTGGGCTTTGGTGTGAGGTCTGAGCAGGCGGCCCCGACCATGAGCAACTCCTTCATCAAGTTGATAGGAGTAGCGACAGATGTTGCCAGGAAGGTGTCTTCAAACTTATTGATGTATTACTTTATAAGTTCTTGATAAATAATTAATAAAATGGTTGTATGCATCGTTCGATGCCGAAGCTAGGGGTCATCCTCCTTTTAAAAAATATATAAATGAGCCTGGTTTTTCAACTCCCGTCCGTAGACCCTTGATGAACAGTAAACTAAAAAACATTGAAAACAAAATCAAAAAATCGGAAACTTCATGACATCAAATACGCTCAAACTTTGTAGGTGCTTGCAAGATTTTATGCCAAAAAACCATTTGAGGAGCTCTACAGAAGAAAAGGATTTCACTGTTCAAAGTTTTGAGCACTGAATTTTTATTCTCATTTGTAGAGCTCACTGGATGATATTTCTCCATGAAAATTTGCAAGCAACTAAAATATTTGAGCATGTGCACAAAATTTTGATTTTTTTTCTTTTTTTTTCACTTTTTTTCACCCGAAGCTACCTCACGTTCTCTACAGTGTATATATCTTTTATTTTGCTCAATAGCTGACTGCTCATGCATGTTAGCTTGTCACTGGCTCAGTGCGGAGAGCGCCTGATCCCTTTAGTGTGAAGAAAAGGATAAGACTTACATGTTATTTTACCGAACTTTCTAGAAGGTCAAGCCATTACCTTGAGCTGGAACTAGCATTTAGTATTTGCAGCAGCAGATGCAATTTTTTTTTTTTGGAAAAGAAGGTTAAACCCCCGGCCTCTGCATCAATTGATGCATACAACCATCTTTATTAATTATTCCACAAAGGTCTGACAAGAAAATACATCAAGTCACCCGAAGCCACCACTCACACCTACAAACTCGATTATATGGAGTGCTCTCACCCCCGATATCTAAAACCGGTGCCGTCGCCGATCCATCCACATAACGTATCTAGACCAACAGCCGGTGCAGCAGACCTAAAGCGTGCACCACATGCACACGTTTTAGAAGCCAGAAGCTGCCATCATCATCGGATCACTGACCCATCTTCAGGATAGATATCCGCATCATCCTTGCCAGTCCAGACATCCGTCGAAGCTACCACGACGCCCAACGGCACCGCCGCCCTGCGCAAATTCATCCAGACGCGAAGACTCTGGGATATCTGTCGTGCGTAGCACCTGCCGACCAGGCATGACACAGCGTAGCACCTGTCGCCCAGGCATGACTTGACATCTCCACCGAAGCTCCATGCAAGACTTAGCCGCTCCACCTCCTTCCTCTGTCTTCCAGCTCTGCTCCACAAACGATGCTCCTAAGAGAGTAACGACACCGCAGTACCGCCATCGTCTGATCTAGATGACCAGATCTTAGGGTTTCCCCCGAAGCAGCACGAGTGGGTCGATAGAAGTTACACGATGATGCCTTCATCAAGGTAACGACGCAAGACGCCGCCATCGCCCGCCATTGGCTCGGTTTTCACCGGCAACTCTGTCTTCCCAAATCGCAGCCATGACTAGGTGACGGATCTGGAGATTCGACCCCCCAGCCTCAGGCTGACCATCTCCGGCGAAGGGGCCAGCAACCACCGCCACGCCCAAGGCCGGAGCCCTCGACGTCCTCATGATGCGGGTCGATCCCAGGGGCAGCATGCCGTTGACGGGACGGTACGCGACATCAGCAAGTGCGGCCTGCCCGAAGACCATCTGGACCCAGATCGGGTGCCCAAGCCGCCGCCACTGGACCCGTCACCGAACACCGCCGCCGCCACCCCGCACCACTGCTGTAGATCCGGCCATCGTGAACTGCCACTGTCCTAATCGAATCACTGGCCGAGGAGAAAGGCCGCCGCTGCCGCTGCGGCACACAAGCTTTGCCTGCGATGCCCCCGGCGGCAGCGGCGGGGAGAGGGTGTGCATTAGAGTGAACGAGAGATGGCCCGCGGGGGTGCTCTGGTACGGCGCGGCGGTGCCGCACGGGAGCGGGTAGGGTTAGGAGCGGGGGCACTAGTGCAGAATCGGGCTATTGTCCCGGTTCGTAAGGACCTTTAGTGCCGGTTCTGCAACCGGCACTAAAGGGTGGGGACTAAAGGCTCCCCCCTTTAGTGCCGGTTCGTCACGAACTGGCACCAAAGGCCCACCACATGGCACGAGCCCGCGCTGGGGGGCTGGGGGCCTTTAGTCCCAGTTTGTTACACCAACGGGGACTAAAAGGTTTATGGGTTTACGGTTTATTTGTCCTTTTAATTTTGTGTTTTCCATTTAATTTTTTTTTCATTTCAAACGTATTTTACCCTACATATATTCCTACATATTCAACTTGGTCACTTGGATACATCCACTTTAATCTAATATGTGTATCTTCCACCCTAATGATATACAACTCATATCATCATCATAATGATATAAATAACAACTCATCATCATCGTAGTCATATATACAACTCATCTTGATCGTAATGATATAACAATCTCACCATTATGATCATCATAAGTTAACCACTACTAGGTAAGGTGCTAGTGATATAACAATCTCACCATTACGATCATCATAAGTTAACCAACTACACTAGGTAAGGTAGCAGGACCTACTACTCTCTCTCTCGAGTAGCATAGCACAAAACAGAAAAAAAAACCTCCTTCTTCGTTATGCAGCATAGAGATCCAACTGTCTCCATTTTGTGGCCTTCGCTCAGCCACTATTTTTCTCCAAGCCTTGATTTTGAGGGCTCCATCTGTTTTAGAGGTCGAGTATGCATATTTGAGACCGTCCGACTATGGTCATACGCAAACAACTGTCATCTCACCTTCGACAAACATAAATGGAGGCACAACCACATCCGGGAGCTTCTGTGGAAGAGCATAATACTAACATATATAGTTAGCAAGGAAGTTTACTTCAGAAGAATCTATGAAAAAGATGGACTAACTAGTGACACAATAGTAAAAATCTTACCATGATAC
Organism: Thinopyrum elongatum; assembly: GCA_011799875.1. Classification (NCBI taxonomy): domain Eukaryota; kingdom Viridiplantae; phylum Streptophyta; class Magnoliopsida; order Poales; family Poaceae; genus Thinopyrum; species Thinopyrum elongatum. The sequence continues at coordinate 439,363,559 of CM022297.1, forward strand.
TAGCACGAATGTTAGCATCGCACAACTCGTGGACTAGTGGCACGTATTTACCATAATTTTTCCCAACTCCATAGATGATCTTAAATTGCAGAACGTCTTTAACAAAGGAGATAAAATAATTCTTCTCCTCCCTAGTTAGCTCTGCGCCATGACTGTAGTAGGTGTCGTCTATTATCTTTTGTATTTCTTGGGAAGAGAGAAAATAAGTTGTCAATTATAAAAAAAACAAGTTCAGCAGGTATGAATAACAAGTATTTTTAGATAAGGAATATAGATCATTTAACAAATGTGTTTAACAAACTCACATGGAGGAAGAATTGGAATCTTGTTAGGATCCAGCCAAATGTTTTCATCTTCCGGATTGCCAAGATCGAATGTTATTTTCATATCCTTCTCGAATCTATAGGCCTTGCATAATCCTTCCCAATTTGAACATCCAAAATGAGTGTGACCTACTTCATTTATGATCTTAACCTCAAAATCGAAACCATGTTTCGTTTTAAGGTGCGCTATCTTCATGTCCACCTTGGACATCTCTTCGAAAGATAGCTTCTCAAAGACATATGGTCTTGCATAGCAGGGTATGCACTAGTCAAATTATAAAAAACAGAAATTACACGTTAAAGCAAAAATCTTAAGCCATGCTTAATTCAGAAGAAACACGTGCCACTGAAGTTACATACCGTAAAACCTTCGAAGCCCTCCTTAAGCGTAAGGGAGAAGCATGTACCGTTATCTAGGTGCGGTCTGTCGCACAGACCCCCGTCGTCGGTACAGTCATCGCACTCGGGGATCTTATCATCGTCAGACATTTCCTATATATGTTCATAATTCAAAGATTAAAAATTACGGCATGAACTTTGCTAAAATAGGACATATCGAGCGCCTAAAATTTGTCGGAATGGAAATGAATCAACAATCCTCCTAAAAGGTATAGCATTCTTTGATGACAAAGTGATAATGACATAAAAATTTATATTGCACTAGTAGAAAACAGGGCTTTGGTTGAGGCCTTGGTAAGGGCATTAATCCCGGTTCACTCACGAACCGGGACCAAAGGGGGCATCAGTCCCGGTCCGTGAGGCCAGGGGGCTGGCCGGGCCTCGGGGGCCATTGGTCCCGGTTCGTCTGACCCCTTTGGTCCCGGTTCCAGACACGAACCGGGACCAATGGGCCTCGCTCCTGGCCCACAACCTTTAGTCCCGGTTGGTGGCTGGAACCGGGACCAAATGTGTGCCTTTAGTCCCGGTTATAGCCACCAACCGGGACGAAAGAGAGGCCTATATATACCCCCTACCCGCGAGCAGAGCAGTGCACTGCTCTGTTTTTTTGGCCGGCCGTGGGAGAGCTTTGTGGTGCTCTAGCTCACCTCCTATGCACATGAGGTGTTCGATGAAATGCCCGAGCCACACTTATGTAACACCCCATGTATTAAGCTACAGTAATCACCCTTTTGATTATGCCATGTCATCATGATCAACAGTGCTTAATCATCATTAGTATCATATCTCTTTTCAAATTCAAATTCAAATGGAAATTCAAACTAAAAGTGAAAATAAAAGTTGTCCAAACCCAGAAACTAAAATGTTCATTAAATGGCAAATATTCCAGAGAGAATTCTAAAATCATAACCAACATTCACTAAATTAATTAACTGACTCAAACAGCAGTAAAACAACACTATTTAATACCTTTTTAACTAAATAAAATCCCAAATGAAAACCTCTGGACTCAAAACCATTATATTGTAGTGGCTTATAATGCACCATATTTATTTGGGCTAGTCTCATATTTTACAAAAGTGGTTTGAAATAAAAACAAAAGGCAAAAGACAAAATAAAACAGAAAAACAGAAACAGAAAAGAAAGAAAAAGAAAAAGGCCGCCAGCGACTGGGCCTAAGTGACACAGTGCGGCCCAGCCCGCCTAGCTCCTCCTCCCACCTCTCGCGACTGCTCACCATGCCTCGCTGTCGAACAGCTAGTGCGCATGCGCGCCCGGCCCCCTGGCCCCCCTCCTTGCGATCGACAGCGGCCTCGCCTGCGCCAGACGGATATGTGCATCCCCGCTGACCCCCTGGTTCCCCCTTCGCCATTCTATCCCTCTGTCCCTCGTCTCCCCATCGCGGCAGAACGCGGCCATGGCTCCGCCGCCATAAAACACACAGCCCCCTTACCCCGTTCGCCCCGCCGTGCTGTCCACCGTCCTCCCCGGCCTCGACTACGCCTTGGCCTCGACTGGTGGGAGCTCGGAACCACCGGAGCGGCTTCCCCGAGCCCTTCTCCCACCTACGGCCGCCGTTGATCATCGTCTCAATTCGCCGCCGTCGCGCTTCCCCGAGCTCACTCCCGCACACCTACAGGGCCATTGTGAGCTGCCGCGTCGATCCCTCCTCTCCCCGCTCTCTCTCCGTAGCCGTAGGCGCCGCCCCCTTCTCGCCCGAGCTCACCGCCGTGTAGCTCGTTGCCGGCGACGTACCGGCGACCTTTGGGCCTCGTGCTGCTAACCGTCTTGCTCGCCGCATCACGCTGGCCTCGACTGCCTCTCCGCCTTGCACGTTGGCGCACCGTAGCCCCCTTCCCGTAGCGCACCCGAAGCATCGCCGCCGTCCATCCCGGCCTCTCCGGCCGTGGGCGCCATTGCACGCGGCGTGGAGCGGCCGATCCAGCGCAGCAAACCGCGCGCCAAACCGTGCCACGTAGACGAAATCCGGACTCGCCGGAGATGTCGCCGTCGTGCGGCCTCGCGGGCGTACTCCGGTGGCCGGCGCCCAGCTGGCACCGACATGGCAGCCGTGGGCCCCGCCCCTGTGTCACTGCAACTGGGTCCCACAGGGCCCAGTTGACCTGGTCAGCGCGGCCCCGCCCGCTGACATGTGGGCCCCGCTGTTAAAATGTTTTAAAATAAATAGAAATACTAATTAAAATGCTAATTAAGTTAATTAGTTAATTAATTTACTAATCTGTCACTGACTAATGGGGCCCACAACTAATTAATCTGGTAATAGTTTAAATTAAACATAATTAACTTCTGTCTCACTGACATGTGGGTCCCACTGGACCCACCTGTCAGGTTTGACTCTGGTCAGCCAGAGTTGACTGCTGACGTCATCTTTTCATCATGCTGACGTCACCGTTTACTGTTTTGGATATTTTGAATTTAAATTAATTCCATTAAATTCCAGAAAATCAATAAAACTTTGGAAAATCGTAGAAAATAAACCGTAGCTCAGATCGAAAAACTTTGTACATGAAAGTTGCTTAGAATTTCGAGATGAATCTGAAAGTGCGGTCCGTTTGTCCGTCACACGTCCCTAACTACCCGAACATGGAACCGTTCCCCTCCGGTCATCTGTCTGACAAGTGTCTAGAACCGGGAAAACATTCCCGGATGGATTCCCCCTTCCTCGGTGACGTGCAACCATGCGTTAGGACACAGCCGGCACTGCATATTGTCATGTCGTACATTGTGTTGCTCATGTTTGCTATGTATTTATACTGTTTCCTCCCCCTCTTCTCTCTCGTTAGACCCCGACGCAGTTCCCGGTATCGACGCAGCTGCGGAGCCCGACGCCACCGTTGACGACCTTGCCCTTGCCGCCGAGCAACCAGGCAAGCAACCCCCCTTTGAGCATACCGATATCGCCTATTCTTCTCTCTTATGCTTGCATTTGAAATTGCTGCTGCTACTGTTTAACCTATTCTGATGCATAGCCTGTTTATTGTAACCTTCTATTGAAACCTTACCTGGTAATCCTAAACTCTCTAGTATAGGCTGGGTAGAGACCTATCAGTGACCCCACTTGTCCCGACTGCCCCGCTGGATTATCAGAAGACCCGATCAACGGGATCGAAGACCAGGCCCCGGCACCGCACATCACCCCCCTTAGTTGTAACCACTCTGCAGCATTACTATCGAGTGCCGAGGGTGATACCTCTTGTAGCACTTCTGATGTTAACTCTGTAGAGTAGCTAATCGGTCGTGGTCATCGAGGGTGATTCCTCCTTCACCACTTCTGATAACGACGCCGTCGTACAACACCTCAAGTGTGAACCCAGTGAGGGTGATTCCTCCGAGTTCACCTTGACGATTACATCGAGTAGAAATCCAACGAGGGTGATACCTCGGATTCCCCTGATGTTATGGACACACGGATACTTGGACTATATTATTGTTACTTGGAAAGGCGGGTCGACCCTGAGGGGTACCCGCGTGTGATGTGAAGACGGGTTGCCTGGATGGTGCCCGAGTGATGAATACGAGGCGTGGCCGGGCATTCTTGTCCCTTGCCGCAAGTCCTCGAGACGGGGCGACGGGGTCACATCGATCATGAGTCTCTGCTCGTTACCGCACCCCCAAGGTACTAACGGTTTGGATATGTGATATGAGTGGGCCTCTGGCCCGATAGCACTAACCATCACGCGGGAATAAATATGGGTACTCTGCATCGTATGCATCAGCCGAAAGCTTTGTCAGACGTCCAGTTCAGCATGGCGGCACGGACGGACCGGCGCCATCCTGTAGTGTTGTTGCCTGGCTTCACCGTGTGCGCAATGACCCGGAGGGCGAGGGGCGATGGCCCAAGACCCCCTTGCGCTTAGGATGTAGACCGGTGGGGACCTCTCTGCTGAGCTCTAGGTAGGGCTGCTGTGTGTCGTTTGGCCGAGGCCGGTTATGACCCAGAAAGTGTGTCCGGCCGGAGTTAAGCGAGCGTGGTGGGTAAGTTGGTGCACCCCTGCAGGGAAGAACTAATCTATGCATAGCCGGATCCTCGGTAACGGACACTCGGAGTTGTATCCCGATCGATACAACTAGAATTGAATACTATGGCTCTGGGATTGCTTCTCGCAGGGAGTCGAGAAGGGTTCTCAGGACGAGGTTGATGACTGTATGGCTCTGCGATTGCTTTCTCGCAGGGAGTCGAGAAAGGATCTCTGGGTGAGGTTGATGACACTACTACTATATTATACTGTGCTGATCTACTCTCTTCTATTGTTGCAAGACCGCTGAAGATGCTAGTCTTCGATAGGACTAGGCCTCCTCTCTATTTTGGCATTTCTGCAGCCCAGTCCACATATACAGCCTCTCTTTGATAATGTTGCATATGTAGTGTAGATCCTTGCTTGCTGAGTACTTTGGATGAGTACTCACGGTTGCTTTGCTTTCTTTTTCTCCACATATCCCTTTGATGCAACCAGATGGCGGAGCCCCGGATACAGCTGCCCATGCCGACGATCGCTACCACTACCCCGAGGGTGGATACTACTACGAGTTGGCCAACGACTAGGAGTAGGTTCGGAGGGTCCCAGGCAGGAGGCATGCGCCTTTTGATCGTAGTGTTTTTCTTTTGCCCCGCCTTCTAAGGGCCTATCTATGTTTTCTTTTATATCTGTACTCAGATATCTGATGCTTCCGCTGACGCTTGGACGCAAGCTTATGTATTCGAGCCCTCGAGGCCCCTGGCTTGTAATATAAAGCTTGTATGACTTTATTTATGTTTTAGAGTTGTGTTGTGATATCTTCCCGTGAGTCCTTAGGCTTGATCGTGTGCATTTGCGTGTATGATTAGTGCACGATTGAGTCGGGGGCGTCACAAGTTGGTATCAGAGCCGACTGCCTCAATGAACCCCCCCCCCCTCTCCAACTCTTTGGCCGAAGTTGAGTCTAGTGGTCCAAAAAAACCTAAAAACTAATTTACTAAATTGGCAGTGTGGCTTACGGGCCCACATCGCCAATTGGGTGGTATTAGGATCTTTTACTCCTCGACCTGTACTCTGGGACTCTGATCTCTCTTCTATTCGGGTTAAAATTTTACTAACTCCAACATTAGGTTCTCGTGATCACATCCACCCAGAGTTCTGAAATTACCCCCTTGCTTCAAGATTGTGGGCCAGGTTCTGCTTATAGGATCCTTTTATCAAGGGCACCCTGTGTTGTCACTTGCAGATACCTCGCTCCAACAATTTTCTCCGACATGATATAGCCTTTGCTATGTCACGTTGTTGTAATCCTCACCGCGTGCCTGCGCGTCGCCTAGCTTGTCTAGCTGCGTGCGTTTCTGAACTCCTACCGCCGTTCGTGCATCGTTCTGCATGTCTGTAATGACTACTGAGATACACCTAATGCCTTCTTGTTCATTTCCCATGTTACATCATGAACTCTATACACATGCAGTTGTTATTACTAAACTGCCCCTGTTGAATTGGCAGGATGGCTGACGATCCTCCACCTCCACCTTATATTGCCGCAATGATGAAGTAGTTTGAACTGAACCGTCAGGTTGTGACCGGCATATTGGCTCAGCTCCCAAACCAGAATGCTCATCAACAGCCTACCCCAATAACACTGCCAGAATTCGTGCGCCTCAATCCTTCCACTTTTCGCAGCTCGACTGATCCAATGGATGCTGATGATTGGCTCCGTGACATTGCCTTCCAGATGAAGTTGGCCAATGTTATCCCTGACAGTTACGACACCTATGCAACGTATCACCTGAGGGGATCAGCTGCTTAATGGTGGGAAAGCCACAAGGGTATGTTGCCTGCTGAAATTGTAACCACTTGACAGGAATTTCAGTCAGCTTTTCGTGCACGGTATATTCGTCATGGTCTGATGGACCAGAAGAAGCAGGAATTCCGCAAACTCACACAGGGCACAATGACTGTGGATGAATATCAGAGGAAATTTCTCGAATTGTCCCGCTATGCTGAAGATGACGTCTGCACTGACACTCGCAAGCAGGAGAAATTCCGTGAAGGACTGCGTACTGATATAAACCTCGCACTTGTTGTCCATGATTGCACAAACTTCGCAATGCTTGTCAGCCGGTCTTTCCAAGTTGAAACTGCTCTGACTAAATGCCAGGAGTCACTCAAGCGCACTCGTGAGGTTGGTTCATCTTCGGGTCAACCTGCTCAGAAATGTGAAGTCTGGATCCCACACAATTATCATCATCAACCTGCTCCAACGCCAAGGCCGTCAGATGTTGCACCTCGTCTGCCTCCGCCGCCGAGACAGCTAATGATTTAGGATTGACAGTCCAATGTTGTGGCTCCATCCCATAATTATCAGAATGTATCGCGGCCTCCTGATAGTCGTACGAAGGGCCACCGAACCCATCGTTGCAGAAATCGTAAGGCCAGGATGTCTGCTATGGACCGAGGCCAGGTCACTCACGTCAAAATGGGAGAAGCTCGTGAGTCTCCGAAAATCGTGATGGGAACTCTGCCAGTTAATTCAGTTGCAGCTTCTGTTCTCTTTGATTCCGGGGCATCACATTCCTTTGTGTCTCAACAATTTGCTCAGCGGCATGAGCTACCTCTAGAGTTATTGCCCACACCATTAGAGATTATCACTCCCCGTTCCAGGTGGCAAACCAAGATGGTAAGTCACAACAATCAGATCAGAATTGAAGGGTTGATGTTCTCCGCTTCCCTTATTGCTCTTGGACCTTCCGACATAGACGTCATTCTTGGTATGGACTGGTTGGCAGCCCATAATGCTTTAATTGACTGTGCTACCAAGACAGTCCAGCTCACCCATCCTTCTGGCCAGACAGTCAAATACTCAGCCCGAATAGCTCAGAATGCCGAGACTCAGATATATGTTCTGAATGCATTGAATGCTTCACCTCTTGAAGGCATCGAGAACGTTCCAGTTGTTCGTGATTTTCAAGATGTATTTCCAGAAGAACTTCCAGGAATACCCCGTACTAGAGCTGTCGAGTTTGTCATCGACTTGAAACCAGGCACAACTCCTATTGTGAAGCGTCCTTATAAGATGCCTCCGCACCATCTTCTCGAGCTTAAGGAAGAAATCGACAAGTCACTTAAGAAGGGTTTCATCCGCCCTAGTTCCTCTGCTTGGGGAGCACCTTCACTCTTCGTTAAGAAGAAGGATGGAACTAACCGGTTGGTTCAGGATTATTGGCCCATTAACCAAGCCACAATCCAGAACAAATATCCGCTTCCTCGGATCAATGATTTGTATGATCAACTTGCTGGGTCATCGGTGTTTTCTAAATTCGACTTGAGGTTGGGTTATCATCAGATCCGTGTTCATGAAGAGAATATTCCCAAGACTGCATTTGTTACTCGCTATGGCTCCTACGAGTACACGGTCATGTCCTTCGGCTTAACCAATGCTCCAGCAACTTGCTCACGTCTGATGAATTACATCTTCATGGATTACCTCGACAAGTTCGTCGTGGTATATGTAGATGATATTCTGGTCTATTCTAAGAATAAAGAAGAACATGCTGAACACCTCCGTCTTGTACTGGAAAGGCTCCGAGAACACCAGTTGTATGCCAAGTACTCCAAATGTGAATTCTGGCTTTCTGAAGTAACCTACCTTGGTCATGTGATTTCCAAGGATGGAATTGCTGTTAACCCGGAACAAGTTCAGGCTATTCTTGAATGGACTCCTCCGAAGAACGTCAAGCAAGTGAGAAGTTTTCTTGGCCTTGCAAGCTATTGCCGTCGGTTTGTTGAGAATTTTTCTAAGATTGCTAAGCCTTTGACTTATCTGCTTCACAAGGGCGTTAAATTTGAATGGACAGAAAAATGTCAGGAAAGCTTTCAAACACTCAAAGACAAGCTGACATCTGCCCCAGTACTTGCTCCTCCAGATTCTCGCCAAGACTTTGTGATTTATTGTGACGCATCCCATGAAGGATTAGGTTGTGTCCCAATGCAAGAGCGTAAAGTGATTGCTTATGGCTCTCGTTAGTTGCGCCCACATGAAGAGAAATATCCGGTACATGATCTAGAACTAGGTGTTGTCATATATGCACTGCAGTTGTGGCGACATTACCATCTCGGTAATCGTTGCGAGATATACACGGATCATAAAAGTCTGAAGTACTTGTTCACCCAGCCATCTCTGAACCTCTGTCAGCAAAGATGGATGGAGGCCATTGCGGACTATGATTTGGGTATTTCTTATACCCCTGGCAAGGCTAACGTGATGGCTGATGCCTCAAGCTGCAAGTCCTATTGCGAGAACCTCATGGTTAAGCGAGCTCAACCTCGTCTTTTTGAAGAACTGTGCAAGCTGAATCTGCGTATTGTTCCACAGGGTTCTCTTAATAACCTTGTGATACAACCAGATCTTGAGAAAGCTGTTAAGAATGCGCAAGCTAAAGATGCTAAAATTGATCTGATGAAGAAAGACCTTCACCTAGAAAAGTACAGGGATTTCTCGCTGTCTGAAGATGGAACCTTGTATTTCAGAGACCGCATTGTGGTACCTCGCTTAGAGCTTATGACTGACAAGGTCATGAAGGAGGTACATGATACACCGATGTCTATTCATCCGGGTAGCACCAAGATGTATCGTGATCTCTGTCAAAGGTACTAGTGGTCTAGAATGAAGCAGGACATTGCTCGCTATGTTGCTGAATGTGATGTGTGTCGTCGCGTTAAAGGAGAACATCAGAAGCCTGCTGGAATTCTGCAACCGTTACCTATTCCTTTTTGGAAATGGGATAAGGTTCAGATGGATTTCATTACAGGACTTCCCAGGTCACAGAAGGGTCACGATGCTATTCTTGTCGTCGTCGACCAACTTTCTAAAGTTGCACACTTTCTGCCTGTCAAGGAGACGATCACTGCTAGTCAGTTAGCAGAATTATATATCTCCAGAATTGTTTCACTCCACGGCATTCCGAAGGAGATTAGTTCGAACCGTGGCGGCCTTTTCACTTCAAAGTTCTGGGAAAGTTTCCAAGAAGCTATGGGAACTCATATTACCTGGAGTTCAGCTTATCACCCCCAATCTCAAGGCCAAGTCGAGCAAGTAAATCAAGTGCTTGAAGACATGCTTCGATCTTGTGTTATATCCTTCGGCAAGAAATGGGAAGAATCTCTCCCGTATGCCGAGTTCTCTTATAACAACAGCTATCAAGCCAGCTTGAAAATGGCCCCCTTCGAAGTTCTATATGGACGTAAGTGTCGAACCCCTGTGAATTGGTCAGAAACTGGGGAACGACTGCTCGTGGGTCCGGATATTATTCAACACGTCGAAGAACAAGTCCGTATTGTCCCTGAAAACCTCAAGGCGGCTCAGGACCGCAAGAAGAGCAACTATGATCGCAAACGATGGGGTTTGAATTATCAACCCGGTGATCAAGCTTATCTTCGTGTCACTCCTATGAAGGGCACTCACCGTTTTTGGATCAAGGGCAAGCTAGCTCCGTGCTACATTGGTCCTTTCTGCATTGTTGCTAGACGTGGTCAGGTGGCATATAAATTGGAGTTGCCACCGCAATTCTCTCATATCCACGACATCTTCCATGTGTCGTAACTTCGTCGTTGCTTCAAGGAATCTTCGCACCGCGCAGTGGATCACGAGATGCTCGAATTGCAAGAGGATCTTTCTTATAAGGAGCATCCGATCCGCATTCTCGATGAAGCTGAACGTCGGACCCGTCAGAAGGTTACCAAGTTCTTCAAAGTGCAGTGGTCAAATCATACTGAAGATGAAGCCAATTGGGAACGCGAGGATAACCTCTGTGCTGAATACCCCGATCTTTTCCCTTCTACATCTTAATTCTCGGGACGAGAATTCTTGTTAGTGGAGTAGATTTGTAACACCCCATGTATTAAGCTACAGTAATCACCCTTTTGATTATGCCATGTCATCATGATCAACAATGCTTAATCATCATTAGTATCATATCTCTTTTCGAATTCAAATTCAAACTAAAAGTGAAAATAAAAGTTGTCCAAACCCAGAAACTAAAATGTTCATTAAATGGCAAATATTCCAGAGACAATTCTAAAATCATAACCAACATTCACTAAATAAATTAACTGACTCAAACCGCAGTAAAACAGCACTATTTAATACTTTTTAACTAAATAAAATCCCAAATGAAAACCTCTGGACTCGAAACCATTATATTGCAGTGGCTTATAATGCACCATATTTATTTGGGCTAGTCTCATATTTTACAAAAGTGGTTTGAAATAAAAACAAAAGGCAAAAGACAAAACAAAACAGAAAACAGAAAAACAGAAACAGAAAAGAAAGAAAAAGAAAAAGGCCGCCAGCGACTGGGCCTAAGTGACACAGTGCGGCCCAGCCCGCCTAGCTCCTCCTCCCACCTCTCGCCACTGCTCACCGCGCCTCGCTGTCGAACAAATAGCGCACACGCGCGCCCGGCCCCGTGGCCCCCCTCCTTGCGGTCGACAGCGGCCTCGCCAGCGCTGCGCGGATAAGTGCATCCCCGCTGACCCCCTGGTTCCCCCTTCACCATTCTCTCCCTCTCTCCCTCATCTCCCCACCATGGCAGAATGCAGCCATGGCTCCGCCGCCATAAAAACCGCAGCCCCCGTACCCTGTTCGCCCCGCCGTGCTGTCCACCGTCCTCCCCGGCCTCGACTACGCCTCGGCCTTGACTGGTGGGAGCTCGGAACCACCGGAGCGGCTTCCCCGAGCCCTTCTCACTCCTACGGCCGCCGTCGATCATCGTCTCGATTCACCGCCGTCGCGCTTCCCCGAGCACACTCCCGCACACCTACAGGGCCATTGTGAGCTGCCGCGTCGATCCCTCCTCTCCCCGCTCTCTCTCCGTAGCCATAGGCGCCGCCCCCTTCTCGCCCGAGGTCACCGCCGCGTAGCTCGTCGCCGGCGATGTTCCGGCGACCTTTGGACCTCGTGCTGCTGCCCGTCTTGCTCGCCGCATCACGCTGGCCTCGACTGCCTCTCCGCCTTGCCCGTTGGCGCACCGTAGCCCCTTTCCCGTAGCGCACCCGAAACCATCGCCGCCGCCGTCGTCGCCGCCGTCCATCCCGGCCTCCCTAGCTCCGGCCATGGGCGCAATTGCACGCGGCATGGAGCGGCCGATCCAGCGCAGCAAACCGCGCGCCAAACCGTGCCCCGTAGACGAAATTCGGACTCGCCGGAGTTGTCGCCGTCGTGCGGCCTCGCCGGCGTACTCCGGTGGCCGGCGCCCAGCTGGCGCCGACGTGGCAGCCATGGGCCCCGCCCCTGTGTTGCTGCAACTGGGTCCCACAGGGCCCAGTTGACCTCGTCAGCGCGGCCTCGCCCGCTGACATGTGGGCCCCGCTGCTAAAACATTTTAAAATAAATAGAAATACTAATTAAAATTCTAATTAAGTTAATTAGTTAATTAAATTACTAATCTGTCACTGACTAATGGGGCCCACACCTAAATAATCTGGTAATAGTTTAAATTAAACATAATTAACTTATGTCTCACTGACATGTGGGTCCCACTGGACCCTCCTGTCAGGTTTGACTCTGGTCAGCCAAAGTTGACTGCTGACATCATCTTTTCGTCATGCTGACGTCACCGTTTACTGTTTTGGATATTTTGAATTTAAATTAATTCCATTCAATTCCAGAAAATCAATAAAACTTTAGAAAATCATAGAAAATAAACCGTAGCTCAGATCGAAAAACTATGGACATGAAAGTTGCTCAGAATTTCGAGACGAATCCGAAAGCGTGGTCCGTTCGTCCGTCACACATCCTTAACTACCCGAACATGGAACCGCTCCCCTCCGGTCATCTGTCTGACAAGTGTTCGGAACCGGGAAAACATTCCCGGATGGATTCCCCCTTCCTCGGTGACGTGCAACCATGCGTTAGGACACACCCGGCACTGCATATTGTCATGTCGTACATTGTGTTGCTCATGTTTGCTATGTATTTATACTGTTTCCTCCCCCTCTTCTCTCTCGTTAGACCCCGACGCAGTTCCAAGTACCGACGCAGCTACGGAGCCCGACGCCACCGTTGACGACCTTGCCCTTGCCGCCGAGCAACCAGGCAAGCAACCCCCCTTTGAGCATACCGATATCCCCTATTCTTCTCTTTTATGCTTGCATTAGAAATTGCTGCTGCTACTGTTTAACCTATTCTGATGCATAGCCTGTTTATTGTAACCTGCTATTGAAACATTACCTGGTTATCCTAAACTCTCTAGTATAGGCTGGGTAGAGACCTATCAGTGACACCACTTCTCCCGACTGCCCCGCTGGATTATCAAAAGACCCGATCAACGGGATCGAAGACCAGGCCCCGGCACCGCACATCACCCCCCTTAGTTGTAATGACACTGCAGCGTTACTATCGAGTGCCGAGGGTGATACCTCTTGTAGCACTTCTGATGTTAACTCTGTAGAGTAGCTAATCGGTCGTGGTCATCGAGGGTGATTCCTCCTTCACCACTTCCGATAACGACGCCGTCGTACAACACCTCAAGTGTGAACCCAGCGAGGGTGATTCCTCCGAGTTCACCTTGACGATTACATCGAGTAGGAATCCAACGAGGGTGATACCTCGGATTCCCCTGATGTTATGGACACACGGATACTTGGACTATACTATTGTTACTTGGAAAGGCGGGTCGACCTTGAGGGGTACCCGCGTGTGATGTGAAGACGGGTTGCCTGGATGGTGCCCGATTGATGAATATGAGGCGTGGCCGGGCATTTTTGTCCCTTGCCGCAAGTCCTCGAGACGGGGCGACAGGGTCACATCGATCATGAGTCTCTGCTCGTTACCACACCCCCAAGGTACTAACGGTTTGGATATGTGATCTGAGTGGGCATCTGGCCCGATAGCACTAACCATCATGCGGGAATAAATATGGGTACTCTGCATCGTATGCATCAGCCAAAAGCTTTGTCAGACGTCCAGTTCAGCATGGCGGCACGGACGGACCGGCGCCATCCTGTAGTGTTGCTGCCTGGCTTCACCGTGTGCGCAACGACTCGGAGGGCGAGGGGCGATGGCCGAAGACCCCCTTGCGCTTCGGATGTAGACCGGCAGGGACCTCTCTGCTGAGCTCTAGGTAGGGCTGTTGTGTGTCGTTTGGCCGAGGCCGGGCATGACCCAGAAAGTGTGTCCGGCCGGAGTTAAGCGAGCGTGGTGGGTAAGTTGGTGCACCGCTGCAGGGAAGAACTAATCTATGCATAGCCGGATCCTCGGTACTGGACACTCAGAGTTGTATCCCGGTCAATACAACTAGAATTGGATACTATGGCTCTGGGATTGCTTCTCGCAAGGAGTCGAGAAGGGTTCTCAGGACGAGGTTGATGACTGTATGGCTCTGGGATTGCTTTCTCGCAGGGAGTCGAGAAAGGATCTCTGGGTGAGGTTGATGACACTACTACTATATTATACTGTGCTGATCTACTCTCTTCTATTGCTGCAAGACCGCTGAAGATGCTAGTCTTCGATAGGACTAGGCCTCCTCTCTATTCTGGCATTTCTGCAGCCCAGTCCACATATACAGCCTCTCTTTGATAATGTTGCATATGTAGTGTAGATCCTTGCTTGCTGAGTACTTCGGATGAGTACTCACGGTTGCTTTGCTTTCTTTTTCTCCCCATATCCCTTTTATGCAACAAGATGGCGGAGCCCCGGATACAGCTGCCCACGCCGACGATCGCTACCACTACCCCGAGGGTGGATACTACTACGAGTTGGCCAACGATCAGGAGTAGGTTCGGAGGTTCCAAGGCAGGAGGCCTGCGCCTTTCGATCGTAGTGTTTTTCTTTTGCCCCGCCTTCTAAGGGCCTATCTGTGTTTTCTTTTATATCTGTACTTAGATATCTAATGCTTCCGCTGACGCTTGGACGCAAGCTTATGTATTCGAGCCCTCGAGGCCCCTGGATTGTAATATAAAGCTTGTATGACTTTATTTATGTTTTAGAGTTGTGTTGTGATATCTTCCCGTGAGTCTTTAGGCTTGATCGTGTACATTTGTGTGTATGATTAGTGCACGATTGAGCCAGGGGCGTCACAACTTAAGCTTTCTCCTCTTGAAGCTCCTTGTCCAAACTCCATTTTCCTCAAGATTTGTCTAGGTTTGGCGGTCCGTCCTGTCCCATCCCCGTCCTCACCGCCGTCGATCGCCCGCGCCGATCTCGTCGCCGGCACCACCGTGGTGAGCCTAGAAGAAAAAAATTCTTCCTTGTATGATTTAGATTGATACTTGTATAATTTTCTTACTTTTATTATTGTTTGTTATTATATAGTGCGATGGTTTTGGTATCCACCCCCGTCGGCCCTCGTCCTGTCTATGATTCGGATGTGGTATATATTATCTTTTATAACTATTTGTTTCATTTAGTGTTTATGACAATTATGCCGACCAATGTGACATAGATGTTTTATCTAGGAGGTATGTGAACCGGAAATTCCAACCGACCCGCTTGTCGAGAGGTTAAATTTAGTTGAAAAAGAAAATGATTACTTGAAGAAAAAATTGAAAAGAATTGAGGAGGAGAAGATGGCATTGGAGTTGCATGTTGCGGATATCGTCTATGATCACAAGATCAAGATGGATAAAATGTGCTTGAAGATTAGAAAGATTAAAAAATATGCCATTCATACTGAGGCTTGGTATCATTATGCCGTTGGACCAATTGTTACCTTAGTTGCAATTATGATCGCAGTTGTTGTTGCATTGAAATGGTTTAATTAGATGCTCTAGAGAGTTATATGTTGTTCAATGAGAACTATGTATG
This sequence comes from Thinopyrum elongatum, assembly GCA_011799875.1. NCBI lineage: Eukaryota > Viridiplantae > Streptophyta > Magnoliopsida > Poales > Poaceae > Thinopyrum > Thinopyrum elongatum. The sequence continues at coordinate 439,379,065 of CM022297.1, forward strand.
AACTTTATGTATTTATTTTTTTCAGTAATAACATTTGATCACTACTGTACTTTGGTTTTAATGTGATGATGAACTTTTATTAATTTGGTCACTTCCCTATTCATGATGTTCTGTAATGGTTTTTGCCACACTTAATTATATATAATGCAAGCAGATGAACCGGCAATGGATGTACGGTGACAGACGCACCTCCGAGTACATTAAGGGCGTGCATAATTTTCTCGAAGTGGCTGAGGCAAACAAGCAGAATGGTTTTATGTGTTGTCCATGCCCTATCTGTGGGAATACGAAGTCTTACTCTGACGCGAAAACCCTTCACATCCACCTGCTTGAGAAGGGTTTCATGCCACACAATAATGTTTGGACCAAGCACGTTGAAAGAGGGGTTATGATGGAAGACAACGAAGAAGAAGTGGATGATGACAACTATGTGCCCCCTGAATACAGTGATGCTGCAACGATGGAAGCTGAAGATCAAGAGGAACTAGACGATGTGCCCGATGATGATCTTCGCCAGGTCATTGTTGATGCAAAGAGACAATGCGAAAGTGAAAAGGAGAAGTTAAAGTTCGATCGCATGTTAGAGGATCACAAAAAAAAGGGTTGTACCCCAATTGCGAAGATGCAACACAAAGCTCGGTACCACACTGGAATTGCTGCAATGGAAGGCAGACAATGGTGTATCTGACAACGGATTTGAGAAGCTACTGAAAATATTGAAGAAGAAGCTTCCAAAGGATAACAAATTGCTCGACAGTACGTATGGAGCAAAGAAGGTTCTATGCCCTCTAGGATTGGAGGTGCAGAAGATACAAGCATGCCCTAATGACTGCATCCTCTATCGCGGTGCGTACGAGGATTTGAACGCATGCCCAGTATGCGGTGCATTGCGGAATAAGATCAGACGAAATGACCCTGGTGATGTTGACAGCGAGCGCCCCAGGAAGAGGGTTCCTGCCAAGGTGATGTGGTATGCTCCTATAATACCACGGTTGAAACGTCTGTTCAGAAACAAAGAGCATGCCAAGTTGATGCAATGGCACAAACAGGACCGTAAGAAAGACGGGAAGTTGAGAGCACCCGCTGATGGGTCGCAGTGGAGAAAAATTGAGAGAAAGTGGGGGTACTTTGCAGGTGATGCAAGGAACGTATGGTTTGGTTTAAGCGCGGATGGCATTAATCCTTTTGGGGAGCAGAGCAGCAATCATAGCACCTGGCCCGTGACTCTATGTATATAAAACCTTCCTCCTTGGCTGTGCATGAAGCAGAAGTTCACTATGATGCCAGTGCTCATCCAAGGCCCTAAGCAACCCGGCAACGACATTGATGTGTACCTAAGGCAATTAGTTGAAGAACTTTTACAACTGTGGAATGGAAAAGGTGTACGTGTGTGGGATGAGCACGACGCGCAGGAATTTGACCTACATGTGTTGCTGTTTGTAACCATCAATGATTGGCCTGCTCTCAGTAACATTTCAGGACAGACAAACAAGGGACACCACGCATGCACGCACTGTTTCAATGACACCAAAAGTATATATTTGGACAAATGCAGGAAGAATGTGTACCTGGGGCATCGTCGATTTCTTCCGACAAACCATCAATGTCAAAAGAAAGGCAAGCATTTCAAAGGCGAGGCAGATCACCGGAAGAAGCCTGTCGTCCGTACTGGTGATCACATACTTGCTATGGTCAATGATTTACAAGTAATCTTTGGAAAGGGTCCCGGCGGACTATCTGTTCCGAATGACACTGAGGGACGCGCACCCATGTGGAAGAAGAAATCTATATTTTGGGACCTACCCTACTGGAAAGACCTAGAGGTCCACTCTGCAATCGACGTGATGCACGTGACGAAGAATCTTTGCGTGAACCTGCTAGGCTTCTTGGGCGTGTATGGGAAGACAAAAGATACACCGGAGGCATGGGAGGACCAGCAACGTGTGCACGAAAAAGACGGCTTGCCTCCAAAGCAGTATGAAGGTCCTGCCAGCTACGCTCTTACCAAAGAAGAGACGGAAATCTTCTTTGAATGCCTGCTCAGTATGAAGGTCCCGTCTGGCTTCTCGTCGAATATAAAGGGAATAATAAATATGGCAGAGAAAAAGTTTCAGAACCTAAAGTCTCATGACTGCCATGTGATTATGACGCAACTGCTTCCGGTTGCATTGAGGGGGCTTCTACCGGAAAACGTTCGATTAGCCATTGTGAAGCTATGTGCATTCCTCAATGCAATCTCTCAAAAGGTGATCGATCCAGAAATCCTACCAAGGTTAAGGAGTGATCTGGCGCAATGTCTTGTCAATTTCGAGCTGGCGTTCCCACCATCCTTCTTTAATATCATGACGCATGTCCTAGTTCATCTAGTCGACGAGATTGCCATTCTGGGCCCTGTATTTCTACACAATTTGTTCCCCTTTAAGAGGTTCATGGGAGTCTTAAAGAAATATGTTCCTAACCGTGCTAGGCCAGAAGGAAGCATCTCCACGGGCCATCAAACAGAGGAGGTCATTGGGTTTTGTGTTGACTTCATTCCTGACCTTAAGAAGATTGGTCTCCCTCAATCATGGTATGAGGGGAGACTGACTAGAAAAGGCATGCTAGGAGCGGACTCAATAATATGTAGGGACGGGCATTCTTGGTCTCAAGCACACTACACAGTTCTACAGAATTCTACCTTGGTGACCCCGTATGTCAATGAACACAAGAATATTCTGCGCTCCAAACACCCGGAGCAGTGTGACGACTAGAATACATGTGAACACATCAGGACTTTCGGCAGTTGGTTGCAAACACGTCTCATGGGTGACAACGCTATTTCAGATGAGCTGTACTCATTGGCCAGGGGACCATCTTCGACTGTATTGACTTACAAAGGGTACGAGATAAATGGGAATACATTTTACATGATTGCCCAAGATCAAAAGAGCACCAACCAAAATAGTGGTGTCCGCTTTGATGCAGCAACCAAGAGGTGAAAGGACACATATTATGGTTACATAGTGGACATATGGGAACTTGACTATGGACATGATTTTAAGGTCCCTTTGTTTCAGTGCAAATGGGTCAATCTGTCAGGACGCGGGGTACAGGTAGACCCACAGTACGGAATGACAACAGTGGATCTGAACAATCTTGGGTACACAAACGAACCATTCATCCTAGCCAATGATATGGCGCATGTTTTCTATGTGAAGGACATGTCTACCAAACCGAGAAAAAGAAAAGATAAGGAAGCGAATACATCGTACGATGAGCCAAAGCGCCACATTGTTCTTTCAGGAAAAAGAGACATCGTGGGAGTGGAGGGCAAGACAGACATGTCTGAAGATTATGAAAAGTTTCATTAAATTCCTCCCTTCAAAGTCAAGGCTGACCCAAGCACCCTGTTAAACGATGAAGATTATCCATGGTTACGGCGCAATAAGCAAAGGACACAAGCGAAGAAAAAGTGAAGACTTTCTCTCCACAACTATTATGATGATGCCTTTGATCTACAATATCACTGCAGTTACATGTCAAGAAATGAAATCCCTTTGTAACAGATGAGTTTTCATTCGAAACCCTGATACTTCGAAAGAGATTGTCCATTTTGTACACGAAGTGCATCTAGTTTTTTCCGTAACCCTCTCAACTTTTTAGAACATGCTATGTGGGTGAAATGATGATACCATGCCAACTTTCAACCTTTTCAGAGTTCATTTGTAGTGCTTTTCAATTTCAGGGTCATTTAGCTAAAAAAATCAGGAAATGCATGAAAAATACCAAATGAAGTCAGAAAGGGTTGAAAATTGACGATGTGGCTTTGAATGGTTCATTTTGAAGGGATTCATTTTTTTTGAACTTATTGGACTCCAGACTTTTGGTGTTCAAAATGCACCATTCAAGCCCCACATCATCAATTTCAACCCTTTCTGACTTCATTTGGTATTTTTCATGTGCATTACTGATTTTTGGAGCTAAAGACCCTGAAATTGAAAAGCACTACAAATGAACTCTGAAAAGGTTGAAAGTTGGCATGGTATCATCATTTCACCCCACTGCATGTGCTAAAAAGTTGAGAGGGTTACGGGCAAAAGCTGGATGCACTTCATGTACAAACGAACAATCTCTTTCGAAGTATCAGGGTTTCGGACGAAAACTCATCTGCTTTACAAAGGTATTTCATTTTTTAAACTTATTGAACTCCAGACTTTTTGTTG